>LBNU01000494.1:59390-78674 GCA_014162995.1 Artemisia annua
GAGAGACTTTGAATTTTTGTTGCTCGACACTACCGGCAAAGATCCTTACTACGTGGAGCTGATTAATATGGAAAAGGACCGTATATTTGAAAAATACGGTTCTGCCAAAACGTCGACAACAATAAATGTCTCCTCGATGTAATGTTTTATGTCTTTTATTCGTAATGGTTTTTTTTTTTTTTTTTTTTTTTTTTTTCGTTATGGGTATTTTTAATTTCCTAATGTAATGTTTTTTTCTTTTTCGTATTGTATTTTAATTTCTAATGTAACGTTTTTTTTCGTAATGTAATGTTTTTTTTAAATAACACCCCTTAACGCAGCGTTAAGGGGATAACGTCCCACGTTAACGCTGCGTTAACGTGGGAGGTGCAACGGTAACGTGGGTTTTAACGTGGGCAAAATCACGAATAACGCACGAGCTGCGTTACCATTACGCATGCTCTTAGGTGACCGTGAAAAAAGTTAGAAAGAATTCAGGTTATACCACTTATATCTAAATCAAAATAATCCGAAGAGCTTTTTGTAAAACCAAATAACTTATACGAACCAAAATAGAACTCGATTAGCTTTTGATTTAAAACCAAAAAAACCAGATCTGATAATCGCAAGGGCTGACAGTAAAGCGGAGGTGAAGGGTTCGAATCCAACGGGAAGAAAATTAATCCCTTTGTAGCCATGAAGCTTCACCTGTGCCGACTCCAGACAATCCAAAAGTGTAGTCGCCTCAAAATTAGTCGACTCACAATACTGAGTCGAAAACCAAATAAATAAAAAAAAAGAAAACAAAAAACAAAAAGAAAATATATAAGTTGAAGGACCTACAAAAAAGAAAACCAGTCATTACAAAACAACAACAAAATCCATTGTTCCAAATCCACTGCAAGGCACATAAAACACTTGATTTCAAATTCACCCCATTTTTATTAAAAAATAATAATTAAAAAAAATTATTTTTTTATATAAAAATGGGTTTTTCAAATTACGCAAACAAACCCCATTATCATCCTTAACCACTTCCTTGAATCTTTTGTAAGTTTGCTTTTATGGGTTTGATCAATTAATGTCAAAATTGGTTGATTTTGGTGTTTTATGATTCTATATGTATTGGGATGCTATAAAGTTTAGATTTTTATTGGTTAGTATTAGTAATGTGTGTTTGTAATTTGATAATTTTATTTAACAATAGTATTTTGGTGTTTTTATTAATCTTTTTGTTGTGAGATGTTACAAAGTTTTAATTTTTATAGGATAATTTGGTTAATGTGTGTTTATAGTTTGATGAATTTAGTTAAAAATGGCTGATTTTGATATGTTATAAAGTATTGATTTTTTATTGGTTGGTGTTAGCAATGGTTGATATTGGTGTTCTCTGAAATTTTGTCTTGCGGAATGTTACAAAGTTTTGACTTTTATTGGTTAGTTTTAGTAACGCACTAACGTGTGTTTGTAGTTTGATCATTCTAGTTAATAATTGTTGATGGGAGGCCTAATGCGTAAACATGTGTATCCGTATTTTTATTGGTTAGTTTTAGTCTTTTAGTAACGTGTGAAAGTTTTGACTTTTATTGTAATTTGATAATTTTAGTTAACAATGGCTAATTTTGGTGTTTTAGGTGTTATAAAGTTTTGATTTTTATTGGTTAGTATTAGTAATGTCGTGTGTTTGTAATATGATAGTTCTAGTTAAAAATGGTTTTTTATGAGACTTTGTGTTGTGGGGTGTTATAAAGATATGATTTTTATTGATTAATTTGGGTAATGTGTGTTTGTAGTCTGATAATTTTCGGGTATTTTTTTGCAAATAGCTTTTAAGAATGTTAGGAAAGTTTAGCATTTAGCGTTTAAAATCAAGAGCTCGTTTGGCAATGAGCGATTTGTGTTTTTTAAAAACGCTATTTGTTGAAGCATTTACCGTTAGCGTTTAGCTTTTATGTTATTTTACACTTTAGAATCACTGACACACCTAGGTTACCAAGCCCTTTTATAAAACAAGCAGCAGCTACTGTACAACACTACTCCTAACTGCCAAGTACTATTGCTAGTTTTATTAATGTGTGTTTGTGGTTTGATAATTCTAGTTAACAATGGCTGATTTTGTTGTTTTATGAAACCTTGTCTTGCGGAATGTCATAAAGTGTTGATTTTTATTGGTTAATTCTAGTAACGTGTGTTTGTAGTTTGATCGTTCGAGTTAATAATTGCTGATGTGAGGCCTAATGCGTAAACATGTGTATCCGTATTTTATTGGTTTGTGAAGAAGTGAGTCCCCTAGCCGCAAGCAAGATGCTGCCATGCACGTTTAGATATAAAATTAGGCATATCGTTAGTCTTCCCAATCATTTCTCTTTGTTGTTTTATGAATCTTTCTGTTGTGGGATGTTATAAAGTTTTTGATTTTTATTGGTTAGTTATATTGATGTGTGTTTGTATTGGTTAATTGTAGTAACGTGAGTTTGTAATTTGATAATTTTGGTAGATTTAAGGTGGATTTGAGCGTGTGTGGATCAATGGTATGCTCTCTTGGAAGTGGGCAAATGACAACTCTCTTAGAAGGAAGGAATACTTCACAAATAATGACAGGTAGAAACAATACATAACTTCTGTTCTTTATCAGTATTCGTATAGTCGTCATAATTAGGGATGATGTATGCCAATGACACCAAAGCATTTAACTTTTTCCGTTAAGACCGCAAATATCTTAATTCTTTTATAGGTCACCTAAATATGTATGTGAGTTCATGCATGTCCGTTTGTTTATTAACATGTCGGATGAGTGACCATATGGCTAGGTTTAATGGAAAAAGTTAAATACATGGGTGAGCCTTCATCTTTAGAATATCCCGTTCTTGTATGCTGATTTATATGAGGAGAGGTGAAAATGTTAATTAATTGCTTGCATCTATCCACTGGATAGCATGTGTTACTTTTGATTGTTTGCCTTTGAAGGTTTGCGCAGTGTTTGACAATGTGTTTTGAAAGTGATAATAATTAGTTTTTAGTGTTTGGATATTGCGAAACTGGTCTGATGTTGTCAAATAGTCAGTTTTCTTATAGTTGATATTTTTCTTATAATTGTTCCATATCACATAATCACATAGAAAACACAATGCCAAACATCCCCTAAGTTAGTGTCAAAATATCTCCGCCGTTCAAAAAAAAAAAAAGTTAGTGTCAAAATATGAGGAATTGAGGACCGCCGTTAATGTGTTCCAATGTTGCTAGATCCTAGACAGGCGTCGTTATTAACTCAATTTTCACGAAAATTTGAAGCTTTGCATACTACCTGGCTCTGTTAATAAGCGTAATTGCTTAGTTGCCATTCATTTTTTTGACAGATGATGTAGGGCGTTGGAAGTTAGCTGCTCAGTACATTCAAAGAGAGCTTATAGAAGCAGATGANGATCCTAGACAGGCGTCGTTATTAACTCAATTTTCACGAAAATTTGAAGCTTTGCATACTACCTGGCTCTGTTAATAAGCGTAATTGCTTAGTTGCCATTCATTTTTTTGACAGATGATGTAGGGCGTTGGAAGTTAGCTGCTCAGTACATTCAAAGAGAGCTTATAGAAGCAGATGAAGTAAATTTGCTTGATGAAGAAGGTAAATTCTGTTCGTTATTTGTAGTTGCAAAAACAATTCATACAAGCCTTATTCTATGATATCTCGCAAATATTTAGTATTTTAATAATGTTGAGTTTTACTGCTACTATTCTTTGGAATAATATGCTAAACTTCGATATTACTCACTTTGCGTGTCATGGTCATGATTCTGCAAAGCAGATATGCATGTATTTGGTTTGAGGCCTATGATGGATCCTTTAATCTTGGTAAGATTCCGAACGTTCTTTTTATGTTGATTTTAAGTATTATATTCATATTTTTCTCTCACGTTCTGAATGTCAACTTGTAGGTTTGTTGTAATTCATGCAAGAAACCAGTGAAGGTTAGCCAATATGCAACTCATGAAGGTAACATTATCTTTATGGTTGTTCCATGGCTAAGCTTAATTGCTTATTATATTTAAAAATCTGTTTTGAATGTGGTGTTATCATTTTGATGTATTTTTCTTTCATTTTTACAGAAATTTGCAGGTCATTGAGCTCACTAGTGGACAGTACAACGGAGACCAATGTTGTTGCAGTGAAAAAGAAACCTCCAAAGAAAGAGAAGAAGAAAATACAAATTAGTATATCTAGTATCCTTGAAATATAAAAGTTAAAGAAAAAATTCAACTACCCGGACTCGTAATCTAATAAAAATGACCCGAAATACCCCTGGAGAAATATGTTTTTTTAAACCAAGCAAGAAATTACAGAAAAAGTAATTTAATTAATAAAGGGTATTTCTGTCATTTCCTATTATTAGCAAACGTGTGACAGATTCTAGATCCTTCATATTCCGTTCCTTTCAAACATTCAGCGAACTAAACGGCACCTAAAAGTTGACAAGACTACGAGGTTCTATTTATAGCTGTGTGTGTCAGCGCCTTATGTCATTTGTGTTGAGCTTAACTTGACCGTAGCCCAAGTTGCATCAGTCGGTAAGCCTGAAAGATCTGCTCTTGCCAACACTGCTACTTCAAATTCTCAAGTGGATGAACAAACACTAAAAATGACTTCATTTCCTATACAAGCGAAAGGTATCTTTCTTCTTGCTGTGTCGAATAGTTGATCTATTTTGTTTAGCACTAATGTTAGTTTATACATTTTAGCTTCTATTTGCTTATTAGGATTTAGCCATAAAACAGACGTTCCTTAAGCGTGCTACTTTTGTTATCAGTTTTCTTTTTCTGTTATTAATTTATTATGTGTACAAGTTATTAGGCTTATAAATAGAACCGTTTAGTGTAACTAGAAATATCAAATATGTACTGGTTTACATATATTTTTGTTAAATGTTTGGTAGTTGTTATCTTAAAGCCTAATTGGTGAGCTGAACTTTTGGTTTCACAAAATAGATACATTTACGACTTATATGTCCAATTTCAAATTTTTGCTTCTTGTGATATTTCTTGCTACAATTCCTCATTGTTTAGGCCTAGAATTCCCAAAAGAATCTCAAGCAAGAAGCGTTAAAAACGTTGCTCGTGTCACCAGCAATCAAGCACCTACAAAACTCGATGATCACCATTTACAAAGTAAAGGTATGTCGCAAATGCATAAATATCGGGCCTCAGTTTATGGATATGTGTGTAATTTATGTTATATGTTTTGAACTAATGTTTGTTATAATAATGATGATGAAACAGGAATGTCGAGTGTTCCAGCTCCACTTGCAACCAAGATTTACTATTCTCAAAGAAATCAACGTCTCAGATCCGCAATAAGCCATATGTATTACAGATCATCATATACACAACATGATAATGGCTTAAACAATATGGAAATTTCCGATTGTTATCATCATAACAATATTGATGACCAACGTAATAAGGTATGTGATAAACTGATAAGATACGAATTGTTAGCAAATGGGATGTTTCAAATTTTTTGGCATAACCATGGTTTCCGATCTTTTTGCATAACAATTTTTTCCATTTGTTCTGTTTTAGTCATTATACTCTTTTCTTCACATCCAAGCTAAAAAGATGGTTTGTATCCCGTTTGGGTCATTTTGTAACAAAAGAACCTTTTAGAAACCGACTTACAGAAATCATATTTTTCATCTAGTAATGTAAAATGTATTGTAAAAAAATGATGAATTTATATACGAACTTAAGGTTAATCTTGAAATATTATGAATACCGGTTATAAAAAGACCCAAACAGGACACGAAATCATCTACTAATGACTCCAGTCTACAAATAACGTGTATTCGCTAGAACTAGACAATGAAAAAGTACTTCGCTGTTTCATACAGACAATAATATATATGCAATTAGTATCCTAGTAGTTGTATTTAGTGAACGATTTTACTTGAAGCAGGTAGGCAATCATGTCCCGTATATAGTGGAAAATAATCTTGTACCTGTTCCTGCAAAAAGTCCTGAAGTTATTTCAGATGAATCCGTAACGCTCCCACCTACAAGCTTTCCATATCAATATCATGTGAATAATGTCTTAGTTCCTCAAGAAATTTCCAATCCTTTTGATGAAAACTAAGGTAACCTTGCTAAGTTTACTTTAGCTCAATTACATTTTTTTTCTTCAAAAATTACTCACAATGGGCTTTGGTCTCTTCATTTAACTTATTGTTTTACTTTTTGCAGGAAAGCCGTTAGGATAATGCAGGAGCAGTGTTCGTAGTGTACAGCCACCAAGGAAATTTTTGGTAGCCGATGTGATTATTTCATCATTGATATATATTCCTGAACTTTCAAACCATGAACCTTAGTTCCACTAGCTCACGTGCTATACTACGCATCATTAAGATTCATATTTAGGATGGCATTAGAATGAATTCAAACCAGAATTTGTCATCTTTACAACGATGTATAACTGTACAAGTAAGATAGACATTTTCTTATAGTTACTGTGTTTTGGTGGTTTGTGCAGATGTCANGGATACGAATTGTTAGCAAATGGGATGTTTCAAATTTTTTGGCATAACCATGGTTTCCGATCTTTTTGCATAACAATTTTTTCCATTTGTTCCGTTTTAGTCATTATACTCTTTTCTTCACATCCAAGCTAAAAAGATGGTTTTGTATCCCGTTTGGGTCATTTTGTAACAAAAGAACCTTTTAGAATCCGACTTACGGAAATCATATTTTTCATCTAGTAATGTAAAATGTGATTGTAAAAAAATGATGAATTTATATACAATATTGTAAAAAAATGATGAATTTATATACAAACTTAAGGTTAATCTTGAAATGTTACGAATACCGGTTATAAAATGACCCAAACAGGACACAAAACTTAGTAATGACTCCAGTGTACAAATAACGTATCATCGCTACAAAGAGACAAACGAAGAAGTACTTTGCTGTTTCATACATACAAAAGACCCGCTATCTTATAATAATTTTATGCAATAAGTATCTTAGTTGTTGTATTTAACTAATGATTTACTTGAAACAGGTAGGCAATCATGTCCCGTATATAGTGGAAAATAATCTTGAACCAGTTCCTGCAAAAAGTCCTGAAGTTATTTCAGATGAATCCGTAACGGTCCCACCTACAAGCTTTCCATATCAATATCATGTGAATAATGTCTTAGCTCCTCAAGAAATTTCCAATCCTTTTGATGAAAACTAAGGTAACCTTGCTAATTTTAGTTTAGCTCAATTACATTTTTTTTCCTTCAAAAATTACTCGCAATGGGCTTCGGTCTCTTCATTTAACTTATTGTTTTACTTTTTGCAGGAAAGCCGTTAGGATAATGCAGGAGCAGTGTTCGTAGTGTACAGCCACCAAGGAAATTTTTGGTAGCCGATGTGATTATTTCATCATTGATATATATTCCTGAACTTTCAAACCATGAACCTTAGTTCCACTAGCTCACGTGCTATACTACGCATCATTAAGATTCATATTTAGGATGGCATTAGAATGAATTCAAACCAGAATTTGTCATCTTTACAACGATGTATAACTGTACAAGTAAGATAGACATTTTCTTATAGTTACTGTGTTTTGGTGGTTTGTGCAGATGTCAAATGTAATTATAGTTCGCTATCTAAGTTATGGTACTTTTGTTGCAATATCAATATGACATGTACGTAACTTTTTAGGGAAATCGTCTTTCTATCTATCGGAAACTGAGACTTTTACCTAAAAGCAAATCGGAAGCTCAACGCCTTCAACTAACTGCGTGTATGAGACATTATGAAACATCTTAACTGCATTCAATTGTAACTGATCCCGACTAAATCTTTGTACAAAAATCTTGACAAACTAACACGAAACTACTCGCTGGTCATTTCACACCCGAGGCGTGCCTCATGAGTCATGCCTCAGAGAAGGTTAGTGATACAGTATATCTGTATTCGTTCGTAAAAAGAAATCTCAAAATAAAGTAATGCATGTAAGAGTGGTTATCACTTATCAGCATATAGTCAATCTCATACACCAAAATACTGAATTATGATTAGTGAAAGAATATACAAGTTTACAAACAAAAGATTGTTACGACTCTTATACAGCTTGTAGTTTTCTGTTCTTACCAGGTACAAACACAACACCCTCTCTTCCGTTCATACTCAAATCATCTGAATCAAGCTCCATTTGATTCAAATTCCTTACAAATCCTGAAAACAAACGGAAGTTTTCAGGCGAGAAGAAGTCACCACCCATTCTCTGGTAAAGAAACAACTTGACTCCATTCTCACCGGATATATTCTTCTTAATTTGTTCAAAACTCTTGACACTACCAGCAACGTGCAAGTTTTGACCACAAACAGTGACATCATGGTCTCTACACGTGTCTCTTATGTCTTCAAGAAGTAGCTCGGGGCTTGAAAATGATTCGTTTGGTTGTTGTTCGTCTAAAAGATCCATTCCTGGTAAGATCATTTTACACGAGTTTTTACTAAAAATCTTGGCGATTTCTTCATACCCGTTTTTGTTGATTGTGTTATAAAACCCTGCAGTTACTTCAGCTGGATGGGATCGGGTTTTGTACCATGAATAAATAAGAGGTAGTTTACCGGATACCGTGACTGTAGTGTCATTGAATGAAGATGTGGCTAATGATAACATCCGGTCAGCGTGAGTTACGAGTTGCGTTGAGTACCAAGTAAGAAAGAAATCACCATAAAGAGTCTCCCATGATCCTCCTTCTTTAAAGAAGGTGTCGGTTAACGGATTTTGGCTGTAAGTTGGTGCATCGTGTGGACCACAAAGTCCCCAAAGAGGGTTTTCAAGATTTTCAGCACTTTGGTTTAGATTGCTCATCATATTTTTGTCATAACACTGAAATTCCCCTGCACCGACACCGTCCTTGGTTTGATCGTGGTGCGATGGATACCTTAGCTCGCCATCTGGACCCAAGCCAATTGTTACCCCCTGCAAGATTCAAGTCCAAAATTCAGGATTTCATAATCTCGATTGTTACAAGGGCATAAAATACAAATTGTTTAGCTGCTTACCGTGATTGTGGAACCCATAAACGGAGCAAAGACCATCTTGAAGCTCTCAACGAACCCTTTATACACTTGCATTGCGGTTTTACCATCAAAAACAGGAAGATCGTCAACACCAAACGACAAACAGTCTGTATAGCGCTTCCCTGATCTATCAGCAAAGAAGATATCAGGTTGTGATTCACCAACTTCACGAATCCATTTCGGTAGTGGAATATTTTCCTCTTTAGAAGCATGAAAGCATAGTGATACATGAAGCTTAAGACCCGATTTTTGTATCATGTCTACAAGGCTAAGGTAACCAGACCATTCGTATTTCCCCATTGATTCTTTCTCAGCAACGCCCCACCAAATAGGAAGCTCGACACCTTCAACTCCTAATAGTTTTAAAGCCCTAAGTCCTGCTGATATTGCTTTTGAATGGTTTATGGCATTGCATTCGGAAATTGAGTTCATTGGTAATCCGACGTATAACTTAACACCATCTTTCTGTAAAATTAACAAACATCCATACATTAAAAAAAGGGTTCACTAAAAGTTACACTATTACGTTAAACTTGTGGTTAAGTTGGTGCTCGATATTACTTATTTAAACTGCTTATGCTTTTTCAAATTATCGAAATCACATTATTAGTTGTAAGAAAATGCAATGAGGGTGTTTGGGATTGCTAGTTAGAACTCCTAATCTGTTTACTGCTTTTGAGAAAAAAAAGTTGTTTTGAGTAAACAGATTTATGTTACTTATTTGAAAAACAACTTATTTTAACTTATTTCTCTCATAAATAACAGTTGTTAATGTAAAACAGCTTGTTTCAGCTAATTTCACTCACAAAATATTAGAATTTTACTCCTTGTTTGGATTAGCTTATTTTTAGTCTTATGGGCACATTCCATTTTGGAAAAGCTCATAAGCTATATTTTTCAGCTTATGAGCTAATCAACTTGAGCTTATGGCATATGTATGTCCATAAGCTCAACTTGAGTAGCTCATTAGCCCGAAAAGTTGGGCTTATGACTTATGAGTTATGAGCTTTTCCAACATTAAATAAGCCCGTAAGACTGAAAAATAAGCTAATCCAAACACATCCTAACCACAAGACAAGCAACTTATTTCAGCTTATTGCATGGCACAATTAACATACAAGCACTTTAGATAAATAATCCCAAAAACTATCAAAATGTGCTTATATCTTGTATCCAAACAAGAATCAGCATTCCCCAACTACCAAAACATTATATGTTCAGTAACTAACTTGTCATTTTTATAGCCTAACTTATTTTTTTGCTATTATATGTCCAAACTTTCGTATTTAGACCTTTGTTTGTATTATGTAACCATTTTATCCCTATGTTTTTAACCACCCTTTGTAGCATAAAAGGGTAAAATAGTCATTGTACATGAAAAAAAATACACACAAAAAGTCAGAAATTCAAAATTCTGGATATATAATAGGAGGAAAAAAAAAAAAAAAAGTTTCAGGTAATCCCTATTAAATTTTCCTAAACACCCCATAATTCTTTTTTTTTAACGGCAATTGTGGCTACATGGCCCCTAGCCCAGAAGGCGTAGCGAGCCCACACAACCAGGTTGGGTCCAGCCCAGAAGGCAATGACACCCTTCCCTTTACGCACGCGGGAGGAACCTATCGCCCTAGACAAGACTCTAAGTTGAGACCTTGCCTGCCCTTTGGTCCCATAATTCAATTAACCACCAAAATATTCTTATTATATAAAAAAACCAAAAAGACTAAAATAAAAGCTATACTTACATGATCATTAACAGCTGACACATCAGCTTGAGCCTGAACATGATTCACAAACTGAGCACTAACTCTCAAACCAAGATTATTATGACACTTAACCATCTGACCAAACCCCATTTTCTGATTCTTAAAATTAACCTTAACATTCTTAACAATATTAACATTAATATTACCACCACCCAACTGACTCAATTTTCTTGAAGTCACTGGAATCTTGGCAATTATCGACATTTTTATAAAAAGATTTGATTTTTAACACAAAAACTCAAATGGGTATTAAAAAAGTTGGATTTTTTTTTATATGGGTATTAAAAAGATTTGATTTTTAGCTAAAAATAAGAACTGGGTACTTAAAAAAAAGCTTTTTTAGCTCAAAAAATGAAGTGGGTGTTAAAAAAGATTGGCTTTTTAGCTGAAAAGATGAAGTGGGTATAAAAAAGATTAGATTTTTAACTGAAATTTAGAGTTTTTGAGTGGATTTAAATGGATAATGTTAGGTTTTGAAAGGAAATGAAGATGGATTATATATAGACAGTGGAACAAGTCAGCATTACACGTGGCGTGTTTTTAGAGATGCAAAAGTTTGAACCGCATATTTATTTATTCACGTTTATTTTGTCATACCAAAATTCAATTTATTTATTTATTTTTTAACTTTTCTCTTGCAAGGAAATACCAAAATTCCTTATTTAGTATTTAAAAAGATTATTAAAAATGAATTGGATTGGTAAGTCAACACATCGTGTAGGGGTGAGCATCGGGCCGGTCCCGACCCGTCCCGACCCGATACCGACAAGCCCGAATCCTGATATTGCCGGAAAACCAAACCGACTCCCGACCCGAAACCAATCGGTTCGGTATCAGGACGGTCGGGATCGGTCGGGATCAGGGGGATTTGTCGGTTTTCTTTGTTGTTTTCCGGTTTTCATCCCGTCCCGACAAGCCCGAATCCCGAGTTCGCCGGAAAACCTAACCGACTCCCGACCCGAATCGGAATCGGGATCGGAATCGGGACGTCGGGATGGTCGGGATCGGGGCGGTAGTCGGTCGGGGATGCTCAGCCCTATCGTGTAAAGGTTCACAAGAACTAGGGACGGATCCACATGAAAGTTGGGAAGCCACACCTGATTTTAAATTACGAAGTGTATGTTGTTTATTTATTAATAAAATATGTCTTTTCTAGGCACATGCAACCCCTAATTTTATCTAATAAAGAGCCTTGATATATAGGCCTAATAAAGAGGCCTAATGGTGGACCTAAGGCTTTAAATACTTGTACAGTGCATGCACTGTACAAGTATTTAAAGCTTTAGGTCCACCATTAGGCCCCTTTATTAGGTCCACCAAACATTTTCCTAAAATCTTTATTGATAAACTTTAGTACTAATAATCATAAAAAAATTATGCAACACCCTCTCAAAAATCTTAAGTCTGTCTCTAACGAGAGCAATCATCAAAGTGACTTGCTGGCCGAACATTATAAACACATACTTAGGGTGGTTATGATCACCTAGATGTATTGGTTAGGATGTACATATTTGAGTCAAAAACGAGTAACTTGAATGTGTGGAAAAAAAAAAAAAAAAAAAAAAAAAAAAAAAAAAAAAAAAACCTTGTGATTTGATGTGCAAGTAGAAAAACACAATTCTTAAGAACAAAAATGAGTTAGGCATTAAGTTAGACTGACTGGTTAATTGTGACGGATTGTATATTTTTATATCAAAGTGGACATTTGATATGAAGTAAACTGTTATAAATCATTTGTGGTATGATAAAATTAACAAAAATCGTCTTCCAGAATCCTGATTATATTATTTATTTCAAAATGTATATATAAAAGGGTACCTACGATAAATGAATCGTAATTTTCATGAAGTTAGGAAAATTGCGTATATAATTTGAGAGGTGTTATGCACATCACAATAAGTGATGTGCACATCACAAACATGCATGCATAATGTAATTTTGTAGTGTGCACATCACCTATAGTGTGCATATCAGCTCCCATACAAGTTACTCAAAAGTACATTTATAAATACTCGGTGTTACTTTTATAAAGCGTAAGTATAATTTTACATATCATGATTACTTTTATATCATATTTTGTTTATAGATATTGATTTAAGTAGTGGATTTATAAAATAAGTTGCCAAAAGTAAATCCAACGAATCTCAACTGCGTATAACGCATGAATATGTATTCTTTATACTTAAAATGTTTAATATCATGTCGATTAAATGTTAAAATAACAAGTTTTACTAGTTTACTTTCCGTTTCAAAACAAGTTTACGCCACATGGTTACTCTATCAATACCAATCTCTACTACTTTTAAAATGTCATCTTTTTAAATGACAAGTTTTTGATATTGGTTAATCTTAACGTGTTTATCATTTAAAGAAAATACATGATTTCTCTATCAATACTTATTTACATGGTTGCTCTTATAAGTGAATGGTATTTCTTAAAACTTAAAGCTTAAAATTGAGTATTGTTAATGGACTAGTATATCATTGATTAAAAATGATAACATCATCTACGACTAAATTAATTTTATAAATATTGTTTAACCAGTTTTTTTTTCTCGCAATGACTACAAATTAAACACGTATAAGTTTTCAATCAAAGGTCAAACCAGAATCACAATCTCACAACTATAATTATTTGCCGTTATACATCGTCAGTTTGCGCGAGTATTTGTCCTATCTCACAAATCAATCGACTAATTCAAAAAACGTACAAGTCCAAAACAAACATTTATCTGCAAGACGCCAATCAAATTTGATTGGAAAACTCTTTATATGGTTACCCTTTTACAATCAAATATACATACACATCTAAAATGATTAATTTTCTTTTGGATTATAGTAAGAAATGCTCACAACCAAGAACTGACATGCTACTACTTGGTCCTGGTTATTTGTTGGCCTTCTTTGACTATAAAAATAGTGGCATGCAAGTGAGTTTCAAATGGTCCCATACTCCCATCCATATTTAGACTGTTACGGAGTTTTCCACATTTTTGGATGACCAAGATCTTGTTATCCATTTAGGTCGGCGGTAAAGGTGACCGCAAACAATTATCATTTCAGTGTCAACTCAGTTTTCTATTTTAAAACCTTTTGCATAACCAAATTAGTGTAATAAAACGACTGTGGTCACAAAATATACCACATAAAAACAATTTAATAAATAAACACCCACATATAACACTCACAAACAACTTGGTCGCTTAGGCGATTACGCCTTCATTTTCTTAATGGGGGACGCGTTCGATGGAGCATGTGTAAAAAGGGAAGGGGGGAGGTGCCTTATGGCTCGACCGACCTGTGAGTCGACCCTCCATTATGGAAGGTCTTATTATCTTTAATAATAAGAAGTTAAGTGTCTTGAGCCTAACTGATCGTCTAAAAGTATGTTTGATAACATGAATAACACATGTGTTAAATTCAATGCTTAAGATGAATGAAGAAAATTTTTCTATGATATTCGTCAATTATCAAACGGAACATGCTTAGTTTTAGGCACATTGGTCACATATGATATTCAATTGTAGATTTCATAATATTCAAGATATTTAGGAATTAGAAAAAAATATGCTACAATCTAGCTTTGATTATACATTGATTCACCAAATTATATCCATGATTATTAGCATTCACACACTCAAATATGTCCAAATGTTTAAAACTTAAATGGCAAAAAGTAATTCCTAATTCCAAAGAACGTTCTAAAGTAGAAGACATTTGATTTATTCAATAAATTTACCGAAACATAGACTTATTTTTGGGCAGATAGATTATTTTATAAGATCAGCTAGTACATTAGTCTGCCCGTAATGCATCGGTCTTCACCTTCGATCGACCCCATATTAGACGCATCCTCCCCACTACACCAACCTCCACCCAACGCATCCTCAACCACTCGTATTTCCAATCGAGTTCTCCCCTCTTTATTGTGCGCGAGCACGTGTTATTTAATTATTTTTGTGAGATATGATTTTTGTTATATCATTGATCTTCTTATTAAATTGTTGTATAAAAAAAAAAAAAAAAAAAGCTGGCGTAACACTGAAGAAGTATTGTGCGTTTGGTTCACAGTATGTTTTGAAAGGAATTGTAATCTGTCAAAGGAATTGTAATTTGAATGAATTGTAATTCAAAGAGTTGGAATGTGTTGTAATTGTAATGTGTTAGAATTGTAATTGATGTATTCTGTCACTTTGTTTGGTTGGATCTCAACGTAATTGTAATTCAAAAAAGATAAAAAAAAAAACTTAATAATAATAATAATAATAATAATAATAATAATAATAATAATAATAATAATAATAATAATAAATATTAACAATAAATAATATTACTAATAATAATAATATTAATATCAATAATACTTTATTATTATTAAAATAAAAATAATAATTATAATAATAATAATATTATTATTATTAAAATAATAATAAAAAAAATAATATTATTATTAAAATAATAAAAATAATAAAATTATATTATAATTAATTATTATTATATTATTATTAAAATAAAAAATAAATAATAACAATAATAATAATAATAATAATAAAAATAATAAAATTATTATTATTATTATTATTATTATTATTATTATTATATTATTATTATTAAAATAATAAATAATAATAATAAATATTATTATAATTATTATATAAATATAATAAAAATAACAAATATTATTATTATAAAAATATTATTATTTTAATATTTATATTAAATATTTATTATAAAATATTATTATTTTAATATATATATTAAATATTGATTATTATTATTATTATTATTATTATTATTATTATTATTATTATTATTATTATTATTATTCTATATTATTATTATAATAAATATCTATTATTTTTATAATAATTGTTATTATTATATAGTTATTATTATAATTTAATATTATTTTATTATTCTTATTATATAAATAATATTATAATAAAAATATTATTTATTATTATATAAATATTATTATTTTAATATTTATATAATAATAATAATAATAATAATAATAATAATAATAATAATAATAATAATAATAATAATAATAATTCTGAATTACAACGTAATTCAAAACTTTCCATCCAACATCCTATGTAATCTGAATTCCCTCCTTTGATGTAATTGTAATGGTTGAATTACAATTACGACGCAAACCAAACAGCCTACGTAATGTAATCTGAATTACAATTCTCTCCATTCTGCGAAACAAACAGCCTACGTAATGTAATCAAATTACAATTACATCCAATTACGTCAGATTACGGCGAACCAAACGCCCCCTTATACTTCCTCCACAAAGCGGTTCTTGGCTCAAACTTGTGTTATCCATTTCTAGGGAGCAATGCTACCACGTCACTCAGCAAAACAATAACCAACCACACATTTTCTATTTGATTGGTACACACTTTTCTTACGTGGATAATGTACTATATTACATAGTACCAGTATTGTTTTTCTTTTCATAACCTCGTATTTGTAGACCAACTTGCATGTGTTCATGCGGCTCAAATGTTTCCAACAACTAGAACATGACACGTGGACTTGCTGACTTGGCGTATACAACATTTAAATCAGAATTATTATTACGTGGTATTTGGCGTCGAGTTTTGAGAAAGCTTGTTTCGAAAGACACCTTCAAAGTCTATAACAAAGACACTTAAGGGTCGTTTGGTTTGTTGATATGAATCACAATGGGTATCGAATTTGGTATGGATTGAAAGAAATAAAAATTGAACGATAGTATTAATATTGTTTGTTTTGTAAAATATAATTCTATAAAAAGGTAAAGATCGGTGTTTTGTAAAATGTAATTGAGAATTGATTTTTATTTAATATTATTATATAATAAAGAGGGCCCACTTTCAAGTCAAAAGTAATGTTATTAATATTAACAATTAGGAAATTCATATGTTTTCACAACTTTCAAGTCAAAAGTACATAGATTGTCCGAATAGATATATGGTTCGAGGGGTTTTGTGGAAACCCATTGCAAAAAGTATCAAACACTATTTTAAAACCAGTATCCCCACACCAAACTATTACTTTTTTCTATGATAGGATTACTCAAATCCAAAATGACCCAAGCAAACACACCATTAAAACTTTCTTATAAGCAATTGTAGAAAGCGTTATTCTTGAACCGGGTTTCTTTGTGAGAGCCGGGTTTTGGGCTGCGTATTTCTTTTTATCCTATTGGATTTTATAAATCTTCTTTAATCCTAGATTTAGCTCGATAACTTTTTTACAATTTTATACAAAAATAAAGTGACAAATTTATATAATTAGGCAACCTGACGTGTGCGATGCACTTCATTGTATATAAGTTTTTGTTAACAAACTTGGTCGCTCGATGTGTTACAAGAATTCTGATTAAGATACTTGAAAACAAAATGGTTTTCTTTGAAAGAATCTGTTATGTCAAAAACTTAATTTTGAAAAAAATATTTATAATACACTTAATTCTTTTTGTTATATGATACATAAAACATATTTATTTAACATATATTACAACCGTTATATATTACAGTATATTTTATAGATTTAATATCAACTATATTGACAAAATTATATATTATAGTCATTATTTCACTATATTTAATTACTATATAGCTATATAGAACATATTTACAAAATATATGCATTACAATTACAATCATTATTTTATAGTTATAATTACTGCCATTTATTTCATGAAACTCAAGTTTAAAGATATATACAAAGATTTTTAGATAAATAAGTAGAAGTAGCCATCGTGTATATATTTGGATTAGGGCTGAGCAAATTCACCCGAAAACTGACGCGAACCGACAAACCGACCGAAACTGGACCGAGCCGAACCAAACCGACCCTTTTCGGTTAAGTTTTTGTTTTGTATATTTATTTCGGTTTTTGTCGGTTTCGGTTCGATTCGGTTTTTGTCGGTTTTTTCGGTTTGAAACTCGAAAACCAACCCGACCCGAGTTATTCGGTTCAGTTTTGGTTTTGAGTCTTAGATTAATAAATAAACTTTAATACATACTACTTTGGATCACATCATTTTCCTACCAAAAATAAAAAGTTTATATGGTGCAGCAACTATATTACGTGATCATTAACTTAAGAGCTAACAAATTACTAGAAGCAACCTCTAAACACCTGATCTTGTAAGGGATCGAAATGCAAATTTATAACTAGACGAGTACCGGTGCATAGCAACAGAATTTTATAGAGGCAGATAATTATATTTTTCTCCAGAAAGCTTGTCAATATGTAGTAAATTGCTATAAATCATTTGTGGTATGACAAAAATCGTCTTTCTGATTCTTGATTATATCATGCCACAAATGATTTATAGCAATTTACTCCATATCCAATGTCCACTTGATATTACTTTTTGTTTCAAAACAAATTTTACAAGTTTACTTTCTGTTTTCAAAAAAAGTTTAAGTCAAATGGTTGCTTTATCAGTACCAATCTCTACCATTTTAAAAATGTCAACTTTTTAAATAATAAGTTTTTAATATTGGTCAATCTTTACATATTTATCAATTAAAAAAATACATGATTTCTCTATTAATACTAATTTACACGGTTGCTTTTATAAAGAGTGAATGATATTTCTTAAAACTAAAAATCTTAAATTTGAGTAATGTTAGTAGACTATTATACCCTTGATTAAAAATGATAACATTGTCTACGTCTAACTGAATTTTATGAATATTATTTAATCCTTAAACTTTTATTATTTTTTGTTTTTAACCCACTAATTTTTTTCTCACAATATCTATAAATTGAACCCGTAATAAATTTTCCATTAAGTGTCAAACCAGAATCACAGTTTTGCAAGTATAATTATTTATCATTATACACCGTCGTTTTGCACAGATATTTGTCCGGTCTCACAAATCAATCGACTAATACAAAAAACGTACAAGAGCACAACAAACATTTATCTGCAAGACAACAATCAAATTTGATTGGAAAACTTTTTATATGGTTACCCTTTTACAATCAAATATACATACACATCTATAATGATTAATTTTCTTTTGGATTATAGTAAGAAATGCTCACAACCAAGAACTGACATACTACTACTTGGTCCTGGTTATTTGTTGGCCTTCTTTGACTATAAAAATAGTGGCATGCAAGTGAGTTTCAAATGGTCCCATACTCCCATCCATATTTAGACTGTTACGGAGTTTTCCACATTTTTGGATGACCAAGATCTTGTTATCCATTTAGGCTGACGGTAATTGTGACCGCAAACCATTATCATTTCAGTGTCAACTAAGTTTTCTCTTTTTAAAACCTTTTGCATACCTAAGTTAGTGTAATAAAACGATCGTGGTCACCACAAAAAATATATCACACAAAGCAATTTAATAAATAAACGCTCACAAATAACTCGGTCACTTGGGCAACTACATGCCTTCATTTTCTTAATGGGGCGTGTTCGATAGAGCATGTGTAAAAAGGAAGGG
>LBNU01000494.1:79061-97966 GCA_014162995.1 Artemisia annua
TCGACTGACCTGTGAGTTGACCCTCCATTACGGGAGGTCTTATGATCTTAAATTTATCTTCAATAATAAGGAGTTAAATTCAATGCTTAAGATGAATGAAGAAAACTTTTCTATGATATTTGTCAATTATCAAACGTTCTAAAGTAGAAGACATTTGATTTGTTCAATAAATTTTTATACTTTCTTAAATTTTATTTATTTATTATTTTATTTATTTTTTTTTTAACCAAAACATACTTATTTTCGGGCAAAAAGATTATTTTATAAAATCAGCTAGTACATAAGTCTGCCCGTAATGCATCGGTCTTCACCTTCAGTCGACCCCACATTAGACGCATCCTCCCCACTACACCAACCTCCACCCAACGCATCCTCAACCCAAAAACACTCGTATTTACAATCGAGTTCTCCCCTCTTTGTTGCGTCCGAGCGTGTGTTGTTTAATTATTTTTGTGAGACATATTTTTTATGATATCATCGGTTTTCTTATTACACTAAATTGATTATAAAGTTATTGTAAAAAGAAAAAGCTAATAAATATCGTCGTATAATAGTTCCTCCACGAAGTGGTTCTTGGCTCAAACTTGTGTTATCCATTTTTAGGGAGCAATGTTACCACGTCACTCAACAAAACAATAACCAACCACACATTTTTCTATTTGATTGGTGCACACTTTTCTTACGTGGATAATGTACTATATTACATAGTACCAGTATTGTTTTTCTTTTCATAACCTCGTATTTGTAGACCAACTTGCATGTGTTCATGCGGCTCAAATGTTTCCAACAACTAGAACATGACACGTGGACTTGCTGACTTGGCGTATACAACATTTAAATCAGAATTATTATTACGTGGTATTTTGCGTCGAGTTTTGAGAAAGCTTGTTACGAAAGACACCTTCAAAGTCTAACAAAGACACTTAAGGGTCGTTTGGTTTGTTGATATGAATTACAATAGGTATCGAATTTGGTATGGATTGAAAGAAATAAAAATTGAATGATAGTATTAATATTGTTTGTTTTGTAAAATGTAATTCTACAAAAAGATGAAGATCGGTGTTTTATAAAATGTAATTGAGAATTGATTTTTATTTAATATTATTATATAATAAAGAGAGCCCACTTTCAAATCAAAAGTAATGTTATTAATATTAACAATTAGGAAATTCATATGTTTTCACAACTTTCAAGTCAAAAGTACATAGATTGTCCGAATAGATATATGGTTCGAGGGGTTTTGTGGAAACCCATTGCAAAAAGTATCAAACACTATTTTAAAACTAGTATCCCCACACCAAACTATTACTTTTTTCTATGATAGGATTACTCAAATCCAAAATGACCCAAGCAAACACACCATTAAAACTTTCTTATAAGCAATTGTAGAAAGCGTTATTCTTGAACCGGGTTTCTTTGTGAGAGCCGGGTTTTGGGCCGCGTATTTCTTTTTATCCTATTGGATTTTATAAATCTTCTTTAATCCTAGATTTAGCTCGATAACTTTTTTACAATTTTATACAAAAATAAAGTGACAAATTTATATAATTAGGCAACCTGACGTGTGCGATGCACTTCATTGTATATAAGTTTTTGTTAACAAACTTGGTCGCTCGATGTGTTACACGAATTCTGATTAAGATACTTGAAAACAAAATGGTTTTCTTTGAAAGAATCTGTTATGTCAAAAACTTAATTTTGAAAAAAATATTTATAATACACTTGATTCTTTTTGTTATATGATACATAAAACATATTTATTTAACATATATTACAACCGTTATATATTACAGTATATTTTATAGATTTAATATCAACTATATTGACAAAATTATATATTATAGTCATTATTTCACTATATTTAATTACTATATAGTTATATAGAACATATTTACAAAATATATGCATTACAATTACAATCATTATTTTATAGTTATAATTACTGCCATTTATTTAATGAAACTCAAGTTTAAAGATATATACAAAGATTTTTAGATAAATAAGTAGAAGTAGCCATCTTGTATATATTTGGATTAGGGCTGAGCAAATTCACCCGAAAACTGACGCGAACCGACAAACCGACCGAAACTGGACCGAGCCGAACCAAACCGACCCTTTTCGGTTAGGTTTTTTTTTGTATATTTATTTCGGTTTTTGTCGGTTTCGGTTCGATTCGGTTTTTGTCGGTTTTTTCGGTTTGAAACTCGAAAACCAACCCGACCCGAGTTATTCGGTTCACTTTTGGTTTTGAGTCTTAGATTAATAAATAAACTTTAATGCATACTACTTTAATACATACTACTTTGGATCACATCATTTTCCTACCAAAAATAAAAAGTTTATATGGTGCAGCAACTATATTACGTGATCATTAACTTAAGAGCTAACAAATTACTAGAAGCAACCTCTAAAAACCTGATCTTGTAAGGGATCGAAATGCAAATTTATAACTAGACGAGTACCGGTGCATATCAATAGGATTTTATAGCGGCAGATAATTATAGTGATATTTTGGTTATAAACGTTACACAATACACTTAATCAAAATATAATTATAACTATATGCCGCTTTAAAATCTTGTTGCTATGTAGGTGTACTCGTCTAGATTCTTAAATCATGTGTTTTCTTAATGGGATATACCCATTATATGTAGTATAGACTAGACACTCATCTCTCCACAAAGCGTCCCCGGATTCTGCCGCAAAGAAAAGAAATGCAGCTTACATGGTATTCAGCCAACTCATCTCACACTGACCGGATGTTATCATGTGGTCCTTAAAGACGTGTTCACATGATTTCCTAACATTCACAATAATGAAAAGAAACATGTCGATAATACCTTAAAGATGATACATTGCAATTCATGTAGTTAAATAATATTTAAGCAGTTGTTCAATAGGTGTATACTTATTATACCTAACCAAAGTGCTTCGACGCAAAAAAGCCCAAAAAGTAAAAGATCAACATTTACACTACTCAAAAGAGGAGCTTCTCACCGTCCGATAAATTAAAAATAAGAATTGAACAAGAAAACCGAAGAGCAAAATACTTCTTTACCTCTGCATTCTACATGTAAAATGGTATCCGGGGGTGTGGGGTCCACAAGTCTAGTTATTCTTTGAAGATGAATCATTATGTTTCTTTCTGCGTTGGCGGCCTGTGGGAGCAGGTTCAGCTAATGGTCCAGACCAATTCTGGATAGGTGGTTTGGCGTATGAAAAACTGGAACTAAATGGGACATCGGGTGGATCAAAATTTGGATCCATGTGATGTGATGCACCCAATGGGTAACCGAGTGTTCCATCTTGATGAGGTGGAGGAAACTTTTCACTTTTGCTCTTAGCATTTGCGTGTGTGATCAACCGCCGTCTCTGCAAAGGGAACATATTCTAATATAATGAGATGCATACAAAATGTTGGCTTTGTGTTTGTAGCAAAAAAAAGGCTTTTAATTATGACTTTTTTTATGTCAAAATGTTACAAGAAATACCTATTTCTAATGTAACAATGGCTAAACGGGACATACTGAAGGGACACAAAGTCATATTTGTATGTAACAATGGCAAAAGGGGACAACTGAATAAGTTTGTTGGTGCATAAAAGAATCCATTTTTTTTCAAAAAATACCTACGTCTAGGATGTTTAGGCAGCTTTAGCTTTCTGCCTAAGGCCCTCTTTAGTTGACTTAGAGCGCGCTCGGGTCTAGATTGAAACTTTTAGGGTGGTCTTTTTCAAACGCGGGGTCATCTCTATAGGTAACCTCTACCATACTAACTAGATGCAGAAATCTTTACGCAAATCAATAATAAATGGGTTGATTTGGGTTATGCTTTTTTCAATAATGGGTCATACAGGTGACCCAAAAAAAGTTATGTGAAAAGAAAACAAACCAAATGGGTTTAGTTTTAATGCAAAAAAACTCCGTTGCCATTCTTTATAGAAAAAATTAGACAACTACTTTCATAGAAATCTTGTAAATCCTAATTAGCACACTAGTTATTTACAGTAAAATTTTTTGTAATAAAGTAGTAAGCTTATCTTTCGTACATCAATGTTTGCTTGCAACTCAGCATTGGCTTCAGGAGCAGGCATAGCCCTTGCATGTCTTTCACGTGTGCGAGTCTTCTTCGTCCCTTCAGCATTTGTTTTACCAGCAGCTCTTAATCTACCACAAATATACGTCACATTTAAGTTAAAGAACAAGCTAAATAAACTTACTAATTCCTCAAAATGTACTATGATGTGGTTAATGTATTGTGTTACCTTCTAGCTTCTTCATCACGTAATTTGGCATCCATCTCTTTGCTTGGTGCATATTTGGGAAGGCTTGAGGGATCACATGCATAAGGTTTTGTCATAAAGAACTACAAAACGATACATGACACAAATTAAAATGAATCTATGAAACGAATATTGTAATGCTTAAATGAAAAGGATTTCAAGTTTTGATATGGATGCTTACTTCACTTCTTAAAGCAGCTGTAGCAGTTTGACGGTCTGCAGGATCAATTGCAAGAAGGGTATCAATCAATGGCAATGATGATGGTGGGAAATGCTTAAATGTTTCCGCTATACAACGTCTGTATGACTGCTGCGGCTTAAATATGGTAGCATGTGGCAACTTTGACTTTTTCCAATACGCTTCCGAAGGTGAACCACATAACTTAAAAATCTTGTGAAGTTGCTCTACCTGATTTTGCACAAAACCAACTTATAGTGAGTCAGATGTACACAAAAACGTACAATGACTAAAACGAAACAAATGAAAAAAAACATTGACAGTAAAGTACCTCCGTACGACCAGGCATTATAGGCTTTCCAGCCAATAACTCGGCTAAAATACAACCTGCACTCCATAAGTCAATACCGACACCATAATCAGTGGCACCAAGAAGAAGCTCGGGTGGTCTATACCATAATGTAACCACACGGCTAGTCATTGGCTGCTTATGATTAGGGTCAAAAAAGGATGCTAAACCAAAATCAGCAATCTTTAAACTCCCCGTATTATCAAGTAAAAGATTTGAACCCTTGATATCTCTATGCAACACATGGCGATTGTGACAATGTTCAAGCCCAGACAAGAGTTGGTTCATGTAACATTTGACCTAAAACATACATAAAGGATGTATAAGAAGATCATGCAACTATTTGACTTTTCTCATTAAGGCCACCCCACTATTATAACTACATTATATCGTTTATACTAAATCTGATAACATGCTGCATGACTGTTCGATTACTTTTCTTTTACAGAGTATAGAAAGTAACCAACGGTATATTTGTTTTTCAAAAAATAGCCAATGTCATCTTTGTCATCCAGAATTCCAGCCTATTTTAAACCACATACATCTTCGGGTGATCTATAGAGTAGTTTCAATGGGTGCCCTAACATATTACAAAGAAGAAAAGTTAATTGTTACGATTGGGAAAAATATTAACTAACCTGAGGCTCGGTAAACTTGATAGTGGGACTAGCAGCAAGTCCAGCCAAATCATGTTCCATGTACTCGAAAACAAGATACAAACTACAAGACATTCTTGATGTCACCAACCCTTCCAATTTCACAACATTCGGATGATCTAATCGCCGTAATATCAAAATCTCTCTAGCCATAAACTTTACACTCTCAGGCTCCAAATTGTCAAAACGGACCTTCTTTAATGCGACTATTTTCCCTGTCATAGTATCCCTAGCTTTGTACACGTTACTGTATGTGCCTTGCCCAATCTGACCAAAGCATTACAACATATATAGCATTATCAATAAATATTGTGTTTAGCGTAAATAACTAAAGTGCTAAATATCAATCACTTAGGGGGTGTTTGGCATTAGATTTAAAGTGGTTATCTGATTATTGCGTTTTCAAGTGGCATATAATCAGTTTCTAGTGTTTAGGTACTGAATCAGTTTCTAGTAGTTGCAACAAAACTAATTCTAAATAATGATTATTCAGTGTTTATGACATCTAACTTTCTTTAAGAGCAAACGGAAATTTTAAAAGAAATCATTAGTTCTCACCTTGTCAATTTTCTCAAAAGTATCGGCCCTGCGAGGAATCCACCCATTGATCGCTTCACCAGCGACAGCAGATAGCCACGCGGGCCATCCAGCAGCCACCTGTTCACCATGGATATTCTTCCCTGGATTACTCGATCTAGGATTCGCCTTTGATCGTCTTCTCTCACCTCTAGGCCTTGTGCCACCCTCTTTATCTCCCTTTTTTACCACCGCATTCTCTACCTCCCCGCCACCAGCAGCAGCAGCGGCGCCTCCACCACCAGTATCATTGTTTCCACTATCTTTATCTCTATTTTTTTCTACTACAATTTCGGAACTCGGTGGGCCAGAAGACGAAACCTCTTTCCCAAACACACACCCCATTTATCCCAAACTTGATAAACTCTAACCCTCATTTCTCATGACATTCTGAACCAAGTCTGTTCACATGCACACAAACACCCTGAAACATACACCGAATCAATTATCAGAAAAAATTTTCAAGAAACATTGCTAAAATCATACACAATACAGAGTCTATTATAAATACTAATGGGTTCTTAATAATAATAAAAATCCTAACTTTCTTACACACTGTTATAAAAGGATTCCAAGAAACAACAGTTAAAGCATCCCCGATACCAAATGTCTATCAAATACTAATTGAGTTCTAATAGTAACCATAAAAATTCAAACTTTTTTACGCACTGAATTAAAAACAATACAAAAAGATTTCAAGAAACAAAAGTAAAGCATACCCGATACAAAATTTATATAAAATCAAAATGGGCTTCTTATAAAAAACAATAAAAAACATAACTTTATGGCAATTCAATACACAAAAGTTGCAAGAAACAAGAGTTAAAGCATACCCAACACAAAGTGCTTATCGAACATTAATGGGATATTAACAAAAACTATAAAAATCCAAACTTTTTTACACACTGAATCAAAAACAATACAAAAGGATCAAAAAAACAACAATTAAAGCATACCCAATACAAAACCAAAATACGGCTTTAATAACAATAATAGAAATGCTAACTTTTTTACACACTTAATCATATACAATAAAAAAGATTTCAAGAAACAATCATTAAAGCATACCCAATACAAAGCATACATCAAATCAAAATGGGCTTCTAATAAAAACAATAAAAATCAAAACTTTAATACATTACAATACACAAAAACTGCAAGAAACAAGAAATAAAGCATACCCAATACAAAGTGCTTATCAAATAGTAATAATGAGGCTCAAATAAAGATAATGAAAACACAAACTTTATTGCACAAAAAAGCAAAGGCAGCAATGATTCATCATCACAGGTTTTTATAGCAGTCAAAACATAAAACAAAAGGGGTTTGTTTGTTTGATTGGAATAAACTTTAATACATACTACTTTTGATTAAAGATCTAATAATAATAAAAATAAAGATTAATATAAGGATTTGTTTTACCTTACAAACTGAATATGATGATGTGTTTTTTTTGTGAAGACAGTGAGTTGATCTGCTGATTTGAGCTGTTTTTTTAGTCAATCACTTGAATTTGCTTATGTGTTTTTTCTTTTTCCACTTCTTGTTTTGTATTATAAGGTTTTCTTTTTCTTTATTGTTTGTTGTTGTATGTATTTGTTGAAGTGTTAAACTGTTAAAGTACTTTTTAGTTCAACAACCCTGTTACAGGACTTGTTCTTTGGTGCTTTTTTTAGCGTCAGAATTTTGATAAGTGAAAAATGTAACTTATTGTCATTCTTTTGAGTTATATCTATTATTGTTAGAATCAAACTATTTAATAATTATTTTTTTGAATTTTGATTATTCTGCGTATCGATTGACGTATTTGTAGGTAACGAATCAAGCGTTTCTGTGAATTGAATCGCGTATTTTTTTGAATCGATACACTGAATATCAAAATTCAAATACTAAATAGTCTGATTCTAACAATAATACATACAACTCAAAAAAGTGACAGATAAGACATATATTCGGATAATAAACTCCATAAGTTTAATAAACTTACAAGATTTTAGTAAATATGTAACCAAAAGTTAACTACTTTTATCTTGGACCGATGGAGAGTTTTGAACTTCAAATCTTTTACTTCCACAAAATTACTGTATGTCTTATATTATTCACAAAGTTTCAAAAATTCCAAAAGTAAACAATATATGCTATTCAGAAAATAAAAAGATATTAGGCATTCAAAGGTCCACATGCAAGTTTTGCAATCTTATATTGTAGCATGCTATTAAAATATATGCACATTTCTGGAAACTAATTAGTTTATTTGACATGTTTTCATGGATCATTTAACTTTCTTTTTCAGCAAAACACACGGTACCGGTGCCACATGGCTACGTTATTATCTTATGGCGCCACCTTATGGCACAAGACTATACCAGACCCAAAGTTATGATGCGCGGAGCCAAATTCACCAGCCAAACCATGGATTTTTTTACCTTTTTGTGTGTGCGTTTTTTTTGTGTTTGATTCTAAAAACTGTGAGGCCTGGGATATCCTATAACTTGAATGATGAAGGACGGTGACTTTACTTAAATTATAGGTTCAGAGTTATAGAAAAAATAAAAGCCGAGATAACAGAACAATTTGTTGTAACACCGTTAGTTAACACCGACTGTACCTAATGCTCTAACAAAAAAGGTTCAGAGCTATAGAGAAAAATGGTGTTAGATAACACCGACTGTACCTAATGCTCTAACAAAAAAGGTTCAGAGCTATAGAGAAAAAGGTCGCGATAACACATAACTTATTGTTGTAACACCCTTGGATAACACCAACTGTACCTAATGGCTAATGCTCTAACAAAAAAAGATAACTGATATCTTATTTATGTTTGGAATACAATAATATTATGTTTTAGAAAAATGACCTATACAAAGTCATACATAAATAGAAAGAAAAACAGCCATTAAAATAAGTGGACTAACATATCCGACTTTTCAAAAAGCAAAAAAGGTCAAATATCAGTCACCAGACCCAGCCATTCTAGCCATTGTCACAATATCACAAGTCGTTTTCTGGCGACCCATAGGCGCATTACGTGGACCAACCTGCCTAGGTTACAACCGATCCCAGCCCAACCCGTAGCATTACGATCACATTCATTGATTGATACTGACAAAAACGTGATATATATCACATCAACCATAGGCACGCGTGTTTGAGTATCTGCCCTTCAAACATAAATTTAACATAACCAAACTAACTAAAACCGAATACATTTCCAAATTACGAAATTACCCCTTTGGATTCGACAACAACATGCCTACTTTATAACACAGAATCCTACTCCAAAATGCATAGAGGGGTTTGAAATAACACTTGGATATAAACTTCAATGACCAGCCGATGGTATCCTGCAGGTAAGTATACAAACAGATGGTATCAGCAAAAGAAGAGATTAGAAGATGATAACAAATTCTTACAATTTCGTTGGCCATAAAAACGAAATGTTATTTGCGAAATTACAATTTGAATAGTCCGGTTGGTCGTGTTTGGTTTTTAAAGGCTAGAAGGTAGAAATAGGATTGGTAATTTATGTGACAAAAATATTGCTATGAGCGTATAGTTAACAACAAAGATTGTGAATTAGAACACTGATTATACCTAAGGCTCGGCTGACATGTCATCATCATCGTCTGAATATTTAAACGTTAAAGGCCCTTTAACGGAACTTTTATTGTCACCAAGAAGCTCACGACTTGCTTTTTCAAGAAATTCCTCAGCAGCGGTTTTTACAGATTTTTTGTTTGATGAAAGATACTTCCTCCGCTTGCTAACGCTTCCCTCTCGATTTACTGCCTCTCGTCTACTGATTTCCCTCATGCTCTTCTTTTGATCTGTTTAATCATACATATTATACTCCGGTAAAACTAATAAAATGATATCAGACTGATAACGTGCTACTTACCACGGGTAAGGTCAGGCAATGAATGCTCAATGAAACGGGTTGCTGCTTGGTAGTTCAGTGTAGTAGAAGGTCGCAAGGGGGCTGCAGTTAACATAATGTGACAAAACATAAGTTCGTATATAATTCTAAAAGTTGGAACAAGACAATATAGGAAACCAAAGGGGGTGTTTGGATGTGCATTTAGAATGTGAATTGTGTAATTTTTCCAACTTCAACTCGTAATAAAACAAGCTGCAACAATACTATTACCAAAAGATAAGTGTAAAACCAAAAAATTTGGGAGATCGTGAAAATTAGCGTAATAATTCTTTGGTTACTGTATTTTCTTGTAAATGAGAAAGGAGGCACTTTAATAATGTGTTTCGATGTGTGTTGAAAAAGTTATCTGATTATTGCAACTTCAACTTACAATTATCAGTTTTATGACAATCTAAAAAGTTTCGTCTTTCTATTTCATGCGGTCATAAAATTAAAACTCAAATAAAACTATTTGGAAGATAACTAACCGTTGCTCAAATTTACGCACTTATCTAGCTTCTCCTGATACAATCTTAATCTCTCCTGCATTCGCAAACATGACGATCAAACAAAATATTTAATAAATAAACAAAGTAAATAGAACAAAAATACATTTAAATCAAGTTCCTAAATAGCCCTGTAAACCAATAAGGCAGTGTTTCGGAATGCCTATTAAAAAACAGCTTATCCTCTTTGCAGTAAGCACAAGCATATAGTGTAACCAAACAAAGCACGGAACAGTGGTTGGGATTTTTTTATAACAAACACGATACTAAGATAAGTACTGTAGTATAAGTAGTTGTCTGGGATTACATTATTTAAATTTAAACAGCTTATTTTTTTCCGTAACAGAAGTGCGTATTAGTTTATACTGTATCAAAACACAATGCTGGAAATAGTGTTTATGCTACATTAAAATGCAATAAGCTGCAAGCTGTTCCCAATTGTTTGGTACATTCTGATTATAATGGGGAAAAATTGTCGATGTGACACAGATTATCAGAAACAGCTTATGGGGGCGTCTGGAAAGCTGATTTAAACAGCTTATGTGGTATCAAAAACACAATGCAGGATATAGTGTCTGGTTTGGCTTATCACCTGATGTCAAGCTGTTTGGTTCTACCAAATGCATAAAAAGTGCTTATCACATCAAACCGTAATAACCTACTTAAATAAGCAAACCCTAAGCACCCTCAAGAAATTAACACTATTGTTTATCTACTGTATCAAAATTTCAAAACCCAATAATAAGGTTCATTAAGCAAAATACCAAATACCTAATGAGCCTAAATAGTTTGGCTAACTAAACCCTCAAAAATTGCTTATTCCGTTACATTAAACCACAATAAATCAATAACCTGTTTAAATAAGCTGACCCAAAGTCCGTTGGAAACTACTTTATCTGCTCTATCAAAACCCAATAAAAAGTTTCCATAAGCATTCCCGAACACTCCTAGACGTAAATAGCACAAGAACATAAAATCAAACAAAAAGAAAGCGTACAAGTTCTAATGTAACAGAATGGTCATTTTATAAGCGTATCATATGATAAATTTTATGTCAAACTGTTCGGTTCCATCCATATACATCAAGTACTTATTATTATTAGATCAAAAACTCGATAAGCTGTTTTTTTTAGAACGGCAACTATCTCACAATATACACACTATATACTATCTCACATGTCCTAAGCAGGACTTGAACCCACAACCATTTGGTTGAGGAGCTTCTCACACAACAATGGATACCATTGGGACACAAGCCCTTTGGTCTCGATAAGTTGTTTAAATAATCAAATCCTAAACACCTTATAGAACATGCAACTCTTAAAAAGCCTTATTCAAAAAATGCTAATCTCACCCCAAACAAAGTAAACTATCATAAGCAATTTGCTACTATCCAAACACTCCAAAGTACTTTTGCAGTATCAAAATTTAATAAAGTAACACTTCCAATAACAAACAACTGCCGGAAAAACAAACAAGTGCCGGAAAATTGAGCTTATGAAATATAAGCTCATAATCCCAAAAATAAGCTTTAATAGATAACCCCATAATCAACTACTCGTATATCAAAACCTAGAGGATGTTTGGATGAGCTTATTTCCTCGGCTTACGAGCTTATTTGAGTTTGGAAAAGCCGATAAGTAACATTTTATGGCTTACGAGCTTACCAGCTTCAGCTTAGGGACTTACTTAAGTCCATAAACTCAAATAAATAACCTCATAAGCCCTAAAATGTAGTAACTTATGGGCTTTTCCAAATTCAAATAAGCTCATAAGCCGGGGTAATAAGCTAATCCAAACACCCCCTAAACACAAAAAAACACTCAAAAGAAAGACATACAAGCTCTGATCTAACAGGATGATCATCTGGGTCAACTCCATTACACCTCAACTTCACTACAAAACAACAAAAAACACATCAAAATCACATCTTTATTACTAAAAAAAAAAAAAAAAAAAAAAAAAAAAAAAAAAAAAAAAAAAAAAAAAAAAAAAAAAAAAAAAAAAAAAAAAAAAAAAAAAAAAAAAAAATTAAAAAAACTTATAGCATTGGCTGTTAAGTTTGGCGCGAGGACGAATAACTTTGGGTGAAGTGTGGGGCTGGCGTCAGACGGTTGAGTTATAAGCCACCGGCCAACTAATAAATCACCCACAACGAGAGCTTTAATAAGAAGTGACACACCGAGAGCTCTAATAAGAAGTGACAAGTCACATTACCTCCATAAAAGAGGTTATTTTGTTTAATTGCGAAAACAGACACTAACATATATTGGTTTGGCCGTATATATTTGAGTTATAGTCTCTCTTTCAAGGTAACATCAACATGGAAAGCGTCATATGTCTACTAAATAACAAATTGAATGTCAACCGACTCATCCAAATAACCAATGGAATTTGAAACTCGTAATCACATATAGTAAGATTGAAGTTTAGGTTAGGGTAACATTATCATTTGTTTGTATAAAATTTAGGTTTTAAGTTTGATAAGCGAGAAATAACTATCTCACAATATATACACCACAAATATGTCTCACATCTGTTAAGTGTAATTTGAGCTTACAGTCTCTTGATTTGAAAGCTTTTCACGTAACATGAGTTACCAGTAAGACACAAACCTTTTCATAGTTTAATTGTTCATGGTTGTGAAAAGATGAGGCTCTTTCCATAAGGTTTTTCTAAAAAAGTTAAAAATGTTCGAACAAGTTTTTTCGAAAAAAAAAAAAAAAAAAAAAAAATACTAGAAAAGAGAAAACCTTAGTTTTCAAATAACTATAAAACAACACTTTTATTTGACAAGAAACTCCTCTATTTTTGGTGAATAATCGATATGAGTATTCACTGAAACCAGGCCAACCCGAACCAACTATACTATATGGTCTAGGTCTGGTCTCGATGGTACGGAAACAGCTATTTCTTTTTACTGTAACGAAACAACACATACTCATATAGTCATATATCAGTGGTATAACCGTATACGTAGCGAAAAATCATAAATTTCTATCAAATCTATATGGCGAAAATGCATCAACAAATCACGTTACATACACCAACCAAATCATCGTCACTAACAACAGGAAAAAAAACCTTTCTTTACATTTAATCCGAAGCAAAAAATAATTTTGAAAAAAAATCCAAAGGCAAACAACTATAAAGTCAGAATACTTTTTGGCGATACAACTCCTACCAACAATATGTACGAGATATGCGCATGCAAAACACTAGGATTGACTTGATTCATCAGTAGCTGTGTTTACTTTACCGTCATCATCCACTTGTTCTTCTACAGCGGTTTTGAGTTTACCATTGTCTACTTGTTCTTCTGCAGGAGAAGCACCTTCGATGGGCTTCTTGAACTGAACCAAGATCATGGTCATATTGTCACATCCCTCCCCTGTAGATGTTGATGGCGCCAAACATTTATCAAACACTCTTTCGCATATTGTTGATAGTTTATTTTCCTGTACACGCTCAAGAGTTAAGTCTCCCAAATATATAACTATAATAAAGTGATATTGTATAATAAGACAAGTCATTCAAAAACGCATATCCAAACGCCCATGTAATACATAATTTTGCAGTAATATAACTCACACTTACCGATTTCAATTGTTCATGAATGAAATCCACTAACTGTTGACTTGACATGCAATCCCTAAAAAAATGAAAGCAAAAATAATTCAGCAATGATCCAAGAGTCGGATATATAATAACCTTATGGCATATGGACACGACTTCAGTTTTTGGGTACCAGAAAGAAAATAAAAACACTACAATATTGAACTACTTACCATATACCGTCACATGCCAGCACCATAAACTCATCGTCATCACATAGCTCAACCTAAGGGAAAAAACGCATATTAAACAACAGACGAATAAACCAAAACGAAGTAAAAGAGCAATGTGGTGTTCCTATCACTCAATGACTACATATACGACGAAGCAGGGGACTTACAGTGTTGACATCAGGATTAGCAGTTACTATTTGCTTTTCAGCAGACAAAAACTTGTTCTGCTTAAACTCCATATCGCCTGCACAATTTTATCACCCTAATATTAGAAATAAATCCAAAATTTGAACTCTCACACACAATATTCTGCAGGGACCAGGAATAAACTGAAAATGAGAATGTTTGTCATTCGAGTAATGACCTAATATGAATTATGATAAAACAGATATAATAGTGAATACCTATAGCTCTTGTAAGATTCAGGCTGCCATTAACTCTCCCGGCATGAATAAATCCACCTGCTTTTAGTATCCTATCCCTCTCTACGTCAAGGGCTGGCTTGTGATCTCGAGATAGATTATAAGCCTATAAAATATAAACCAAGTTGGTATTAACCCATATGGTGGTAACCTCCCCTTTAGTAGCTTGCACAACGAATTCTTATTTTAGAAATTGAATCTACATAGGATATACTAATGACATAGTATACAATACATATATGTGTCCATGTTAGGTTGATATTGGGTCAGACACAAGAGAGGACAAAATGTTATTGAGAGTGATATTACCTCGCCCTTTCTGGAAATTACGCAACGAGAGTCGCCAGCATTTGCAACAATTAGTTGATTGCCCCTCATAATAGCAACACACGAAGTACACCCAGATGTTGGCCCACTGAAATCAGAATGAGGACCCTGCGAAAGATCAATGAAGCCAATGGCATTATAAAACTATCCAAATGTATAAAGGCCAAACAAAATGGGTAAAATTACATCACAACCAGTAAAAATAAAACAAATATTATATGAAAGGGTTGTTGTTTCTTGTGTAAAATATTAACATCTGTCCTCATTTGTTTCGCTTAGTCTGAGTCATTAAAATGTGGCTTTGTGCCTTTTTTCAGTCATTGTGTAACCAGTGCTTTTGGTTTCTAAATAAATGTCAACACTATTAATAATTTTAACATTCTTACATAAAAATCATTAATTTCAAAGGATTTTTGCCGACAAAATGACTCAAACGGGACAATCTAAACGTAAATTGGTACTTAATGCAACAACAAAAAAACTATATAGAATGCATTAAGATATGCAAAAGCATCATAAAAGTATTTCTTTATTATTCTTAGGCTCTTGCCTTTTAGCAGGACATAGACAAGTTTTTAGGCATTTTATTTTGTTCCATGGAATAATAGACTAACAGTACCTCCTCGAAAGCCCACTCATCCACCTTTTGACTTGCTTCTCCTCCTCTTGGAGACCATATCAGACCCTCTATGACACCAGTAAATTTGTTAATTTTATCTCCCAAAGCCGATAACTCCCTCCACCCTCTTTGTCCACGCATCATTTCGTCCATTCTGCATCAGAAAAATGAAACTGATAATTTATACTGCAACATAAATAAACCGAATAAATGATAAAAACGCCATATTTAACAGAACCTTAGAAATGACTTCTGTACAGAAGTTTCAATATCCCCAGTAGAATATGCTTCTTGCTTGAGCACTTGTTGATGTAGAAACTTGGCACAAAACTTAGCAACAACTTTACCTGCAGTGGGAAATAGTCATAACAAAAACAAAATTACACATAAGTATAAATTCATGATCAACAATAAAACTTTGAAATCACCCAGAGATAGTTAGTACATACCTCCATGACCGTCAAATACACCAAAGAAAGAGGTAGAAGAGTCCAGATCAGGATGCGCAGAATGCTAAAAAACACACAAAAAAGGCGATTAAGAAAACCTTAAATCACAGCTCAAAATGTATGATCAAATCGACTTCTAGGCAAACATGGGTACTACATAAACCATCTATGTAAAACTTATAAAAACAGTTTCTTTATAATTTCAAATATGTAAACCTTTACTCTAGCCCGTTGCAATTACTTTATAACATTCCTAGTCGCAAGCCTCAAAGTACCAAAATATAACCTAAACACGAATGCAAGCTCTTATATAACTAAGAGCATTATATACATGTTCCTCAACCCCGTTCACTATACATTTCCTAATTACATTGTTGCATATTATAGTATATGAAACGTGCTATTTGCTTTGTATCATAATCTGAAAAATTGGGGTCTCAAATAGATATAAGACGCATAGATATAACGAAGTAAGCATGACTACTTATAAAGCGTGAAACGATTATCAACTTACAGCATCTTCCATGGTAGCACGCCACCCTTGCATTGACGATAAACCATATCTGACCCTCCCATTCTCACCATCTTCAGAGGACTTTTCTGTTTTAGGAGTACTGAGATATGTACCCATGTTTTAACTGAAATTTACAATAAAACCGCCAATGAACTCTTGAAAGCAGAATAAAAATTGTTCACATGTGGACTGTTCCAAACTCGCTACAAAAGTCATTTAGTGCATGCATTGCATTGATTAAGTATCAAAAACAAGTAAACATTGAACCAAACCTAAGTACTAAACTTTTTGTTCGCTTATTTGTTTTGTAGTCTGTCTAAATAAAACTACGTTACTATTGTTGACGACTTTCTCATATAGTTGCATAGTTCAAATGACCAATATGTAATACAATCAAGACGGCCTAGATCAAATAACACATATATGGTTTATCCAAGCCTTTAATCCACTAAACACTTTTTGGTTCTAAATTTGATTATCATTTTACATTTAGCATACTGATGAGTTCCATAACTTGTTGGACTTCCATTAATCACTCACCCACGCCCATTGGCTTAAAACAAGTCCAAAATATGCTTAAAAAAGGATCCAGAATTACTAACAAGCATTATTCTTTCCATTTATAAAAAGTAAGCAACTTTTCAAATTGCAAATTATCAATAACTATTTTCGGGTCATTACAAATTACTCTTATTATTCCAAAACACATGATTTTATTTCAAAATGCAACCAATTATAGCAACATCAAAAGAGGCAAACATGGTCAAAATAAGACCACATTTAAATAAACAAAAATTAATGATAAAAAATGAGCCTAACCATATTGCCAAATGAAACTATCTATTTGCTAATTTGTTTTATACTCCTTTGCCTTATTAATTATTATAGTTGACGATTTCATTTGATTCCATTTCTCATATAGTTGCACCGTTCAAGAGATACTACTAATATAAATCCTGATCAAAAACACCAAGACTCGACAAAAACTCAGTTGCACAAGATTAAAGAACACAAACACGGTTAATTCTCGCCTTTGATCCATTAAAATCTGTTTCGCTCGTAAATCTAATGATCATTTTCCATTTAACATATACTAACGAGTTCCATAACTTAATGTACTTCAATACATCTCTCACCCTTGACAATTTGATTAAAAACAAGTCTACATACGCTTTATAACAAACGATCCACAATCACCAACAAACATTGCTCTTTCCATTTATAGAAAGCAAGCAACTTTCGCAAACTGTCAGTAACACTTTCTGGGGTTTAAACTAGTTAGTAGTTACTATTATCATTCCAAAATACATAAATTATTTCAAAATGGAAGCAATTATAGCAAAAACAAAAACAAAAAAAAGGTCAGCCATGGTCAAAACAAGCCTACATTTCAATAAAGAAAACAAAAAATCCATCTTTAAAATTTAATGATAAAAAAAATGAACCTAACCATAGTGCCAACCCACACTATCTGTTTGCTAATTTGTTTTATAATCCTTTGCCTAAATAGTTATTATAGTTTACGATTTCATTTGATTCCATTTCTCATATATTGCATCGTTAATCTTTATCAAAAACACGAAGACTCAATAAAAACTCATTTGCGCAAGATTAAGGAACACAAACACGGCTAATTTGCGCCTTTGATCCTCTGAATATGTTACACTCGTAAATCAAATGATCATTTTCCATTTAGCATATACCAATCAATTCCATAACTTCTTGGACTTTGATTAAAAGCCAGTTTATAGAATTGCTTAAAAATAAAAAGGATCCACTTTACTGACAAACATTTTTCTTTCCATTTATAGAAAGCAAGGACATATCTTCACTGAATTCGCAAACTATCAACAACTATTTTTGGGGATTAAACTAGTTACTACCATCATTCCAAAACACATAACTTACTCCTAAATGCAAAAAAGTCAAACATGGTCAAAACAAGCCAACATTTCAAGAAACATAAAAAACAATATCATACAACAAGAATCCAATCGAATTATTTATGTTGACTAGTTTAATTCACGCCTATGATCCCTCTGAATCTGTTACACTCGTAAATCAAATGATCATTTTCCATTTACTATATACCAATCAAGTCCATAACTTCTAGGACTTCGATTAAAAGCCAGGTTATAGAATTGCTTAAAAATAAAAAGGATCCACATTTACTGACAAACATTTTTCTTTCCATTTATAGAAAGCAAGCAACTTTGTTCACTGAATTCGCTAACTATCAAGCCAACATTTGAAAACACATAACTTATTCCTAAAAGCAACCACTTACATCAACAACAAAAAAAGTCAAACATGGTCAAAATAA
>LBNU01000494.1:98138-125069 GCA_014162995.1 Artemisia annua
AAAAAAAAAAAAAAAAAAAAAAAAAAAAAAAAAAAAAAAAAAAAAAAAAAAAAAAAAAAAAAAAAAGATTAAAAAACTGCAACCGGGTCGAATCGTAAAACTAGACCGGATCAGATCGAATGCATTTTGGTCCGGTCCACTATTTTTCTCATATTGAGTCTTCGGTCTTACGCCAAACTGGCCATTAAGCTTTGATGGACCGGACTCGACCCGGACCGAACATTTTCACTCTGGTCTTCGGTCTAGTGTTTTGGGTCAAATTGGTTTTCGTCCGGTTCGGTTTTGATTGGTCTGATCCGGTCTTCAGACCATGCTCAGCCCTACTCACTCAAGTTATAGATGAAGAAAAACATTTGTGGTTTCAGAGTAACCAACATTACCGTAATTGTTTCGAGAGTTTTTATGTCAATTCTGATATGTTTATTTGTGATGCTCCAACTCTCAACGCTTTTAAGCCATTCAATACGCCTTAGCATTATGTAAGCTAAATGGATTGAATTTACATGGGTCATGTCTCAGTTAGTTATGAGTTTTAATTAGTTACTGATAAAGTTGTGTTTGAATTATCTATATCTATACTACATATAATGGAGGAAGCACTCTCTCTCCAAAATTTTCAGATTTACAAAAAGTGATGCATGGTTTACAACACTTTAAAGCAACCAATTTTCATAATTACAACAACCAAAGCATGGTGTACAACAAAAAATAGCATGGAACAGTGGCGGAGCTAGGAATCTGTCACAGGGTGTGCACAAATTAGTAAATAAAATTTTGATTTGGCTTTATTGTTTGAGTCGGGTCGGTTCGGGTTTTTTTATATGATTTTTAAATCTATTTGTTTTTTGACCGTTCTTTTTGTCTGTCTTAATTTTTTTTCTTTCTTTTTAGCTTTGTTTTACTTGATTGAATCGGATCACTTTAGATTTTTGTCACAAAATCTTACATTTGGTTAAACGCATAGTGAATTTAGTTGCCATAAACTACAAATATATGCTACTAAATGCAAAATGTAAAAATGAAAAAATAATACTCCGAGAGTCCAACCACAAATTCACCTAGAAACTTGAGAGATATAATATATTACTCCGTACTATATATAATAAGGGACCCACTTATCTCCACCCACCAATTCACAAGTCTATCTCAAACACTCTTTTTCCTTATTCTTTCTAACATCTGCAACTTCAAAACGCCATTGTTGTTTCTTAAAATTTCCATTCTCTAAATTTTGGTTTCATTTGTTCTAGCTGACAATAAAAAGGGTATGCACTTGATTTTTAATGGGTATGCACTCTATGTAAAATAACCAAGTAGAAGCACAAAATTAGTTTTTTTTACACTAAGCCAAAAAATTCACAGGGTATGCAAGTGCATACCCTGTCTAACATGTAGATCCGCCCCTGGCATGGAATGAAATTCAGACCAAAATTCTATGAATTCTACATTAATGCTATTAAAAACACCCCTACACCCAAAAGTACAACAATTTAAGCACAATGTACACCCTCCATTAAAACACATCCATATTTAATTCCGACCCAATATTCAAAAACAAAAACGAACAAAACTTAAAGACTTTGTATACCGAACAAAACTTAGACTTATACATATGCAGGAAACCAACTCTATCAAGAACAAATAATCTTTGTTACGCATGATACAAGAAAAAAAATAATCTCTTCTTTGTTATATACATATGCAGGGATACAAGAAACAAAGTCTTTCAGTTTTATTCAATATACATAACGGAAAAAAGAAGTGATTATTCGACAAAAATATATACATATGCAGGGATACAAGAAGCAAAGACTTTGTTTTATTCGATATACAAGAACAAAACTTAAAGACTTTGTTTTATTCGATACAAGAAACCAACTCTATCAAACATATACATATGCAGGGATACAAGAAACAAAGTCTTTAAGTTTTAATCGATATACATAACGAAAAAAGAAGAGATTTTTGTTTGATTCGTTTTGATTGAAAGAAAGATCAAGGCCGTTCGGTTTATGTGACTGGATAAAGATGGAGGCGTTATGTTTGTATGTGTGTTATTAGGGTTCCACGATAATAGGGTAAAGCCCTTATATCTCAATCTTAGGTTGTATCTTGGGCTGTTATACCCAAAAAGTGGTTGGACTGATTATTTAGCTTGTGCCAAGCAATTCGTGACATGGACTATCCAAATGTTTAAGGATATTTGTTGGTAGGCCATGTGTTACAAATTGTTATCAAATATGTGCTACGAATTTGTTATACGAACATAGGGTTAAATATCGATATTTTTATTTTATTTTATTTGGCTAAAATAACAAAGTTGGCTATTATTAGGGAAAAAAAAGTATAAATGAAAAACATTTGCTCGCCATAAAATGTTGTCACAGGGTACCCGCCGCCGCATCGCGCGGGTACCCTGCTAGTTATGCTTAATAAATCGTTGCATGTTTATATAATTTAAAAACCATAACTTTGTAAGTCTCTTATATAAATATGAATAAAGTGAAAGTTGTTATAGTTTAATACATTTCATTCTTAGTTAAAACGGAGTGTGTAAAGTTAGTTTGTTGTTTTGTGGTTTTTGTTGTTATATGTTGTGGTAGATATTCCACTTTGGGGACTATAGGAGTTAAGATTGACCATGTATGATAATGGAACATACTATATACGAGTCATGAACATACTACATTGAGACCAAATAAGGTAAACCATATTACGTATCAGTCATATAAAAAAAACATCAAATTAGTGAAAATCTCTTTTAAATTAAAATCGACCATTAGAGTGCACGATGCAAGTATGAACAACACACCACCGGGAGTTTTGTGCATCAATGGTGACGCCATACTGCATCGGCGTTGGCGCCATTGGATTCTTCTTTGGTTCATCCGCGATCGTTTTTTTTTTTTTTTTTTTTTTTTTTTTTTTTTTTTTTTTTTTTTTTTTTTTTTTTTTTTTTTTTTTTTTTTTTTTTTTTTTTTTTTTTTTTTTTTTCGAGTGAGTGAAGTATTTTTGATAGTATGTGTAATGACCTTAATTTATTGGGAATAAGAACAACTTTTATTGCATATGAAAACCTTCTGAGGTAACTAGGATTCAAGTACAAATACAGACTGAAAAGGAAATTACATAAAAGAAGTTGATTGATAAACAGAAAGAAGGATCAGGTAGGAGACAGAGAGAGATACCAAGTTATGTCATTTTTCACTCACTGCCATTTTGCCTTCCATCTCATATTTAATCCCTTAACTTTAGGGGTGGTTTTCTCACACGATTGCTTTTTCTAACCACCTCTACATGTTCTCTTGAGTTGCTTTCATCACGTGTCACAGTATTCTCTTTGACTCCCTTGATTAGTGGACGTAGTATAGCATTCCTCCCCTCATCGAAACAGACCTTGTCCTCAAGGTCGAGGTTTGGATAGTGTTGTTGGAGCTGAGTCCAAGATTCCCATGTATGCTCTGCGCGCCCATCCCAATGCACTAGCACTTGAATTTCCCAGTCATCCTTGACCCGAACTTTGCGTGAATCCAAAATCTGAATTGGGTGAATTAACGGACCTTCTGAAGTGGACAATAAGGGTAATGGTATATATTGATCAGAAGGGTCACCAATACAAGGTTTAAGGAATGAGACATGAAAAACAGGATGTATACGAGATGTAGCAGGTAATTCCAATTTATATGCAACTGGACCAATCTGTTGAAGAACTCGAAATGGACCAAAATATCGCATGCCTAGCTTTTGATTCTTTTGAAGCTTGAGAGAGTGTTGGCGATATGGTTGTAATTTAACAAAGACATAGTCACCAATAGCAAATGAGAGTTCCCTTCGTTTCTTATCAGCATATTTCTTCATTCGAGCTTGTGCTCGACCAAGATTGATTTTCAGCTCGGCTAATAAAGCATCCCTTTTCTGTAGTTGCTCAATCACATCGTTAGGTGTATCATCACTGAATGAGCGGGTAATGATCGAAGGTGGGTCACGACCATACACGACTTTGAATGGAGTGACACCAATTGAAGTCTGGAATGCAGAGTTATACCAAAATTCTGCCCATGGCAGAAAATCGACCCAAGCTTTAGGCTTATCAAAAACAAAGCATCGTAAGTACAACTCTAAGCACTTGTTTAACACTTCAGACTGGCCGTCCGATTGTGGGTGATACGCAGAGGACATTTGGAGTGACGTGCCTTGCAACTTGAATATATGAGACCAAAAAGAACTCGTAAAAATCTTGTCTCTGTCCGATACAATAGATCGAGGTATCCCATGAAGTTTAACTATTGTCTGAACAAATAGTGTTGCCACTTGCGGTGCAGTAAATTGTGCATGCAGGGGAGCAAAGTGAGCATATTTCGACAATCTATCAATGACAACCATTATTACAGTATACCCACGAGAGTTAGGCAGACCTGTGATAAAGTCCATCGCAACATCCTCCCACACTTGATTGGGGATAGGAAGGGGGGACAACAGCCCGGCCGGATGAAGTTGTGATGTTTTAGCACGTTGACAAATTTGACAAGATCGAATATAGTCACGAATATCTCTTCGCATTCCCGGCCAAAAGAAATACGTGGCTATACGAGCATAGGTGCGTAAAACTCCAGCATGGCCACCAAGCGTGGAAGAATGAAATTCTACCAACAGTTTGGTAATCAAGTCACGAGACTCAGGTGGTATAACCATGCGATTTTTCCGGTACAAAAAACCATTCTTCACCTGATAGGTAGACATCGCGACTGGATCTTTCTCAACTTGGCTAATGATTGATGAAATTGAACTCGATGTTGCTAAAGCAGCCCGGATATCTGCAACAATGCTAGCCTGACTTGTCGATAAGGAAAAATTAAAGCATCGTGAAAGGCCATCCGCACCACCATTCGATGTACCAGCTTTATACTCAACTCGAAAGTTATAGCCAATTAACTTTGGCAATAAAGCTTGTTGTTCAGGTGTTTGAATAGTCTGATCACATATATGGCGCAAACTATGGTGATCCGTGCGGATTATAAAATAATGACCAAAAAGATAGTGACGGAATTTAGCTACCGCTTCCGTGATAGCAAAAAGTTCACGAACATAAGTAGAGGCTTCTTGCATCTTACGTGACAACTTCTTAGAAAAAAATGCAATCGGATGACCTGCTTGAGATAAGATTGCTCCAATACCATGACCTGATGCATCGGTTTCGACGATAAAAGGCTTGCTAAAATCTGGCAACACAAGAACAGGGGCTGTTTGTAAAGCTTGTTTAAGTCTCTCAAAAGCTAATTGCGCCTCGTGTGACCACTTGAAGTTGTTTTTCTGGAGTAATGTTGTCAGCGGGTTAGCTATAGAAGCATACTGTTTGATGAAGCGACGATAATAACCCGTGAGACCAAGGAAAGCACGAAGTTGAGAAACTGAAGTGGGAATTGGCCAATTTGCAACAGCAATGACCTTAGTAGGATCCATTTCAACACCGGCACCGGTAACAACGTGTCCAAGATATTCAATCCGTTCTTGACCAAATGCACACTTAGAAAGTTTGGCATATAAGCGATGATCTTGTAAACAACGAAGAACCACAGTGAGATGTTCTAAATGTAATTGCCAAGTGGAGCTATATATAAGTATGTCATCGAAAAAGACCAAGACAAATTTTCTTAAATAAGAACGGAAAACATCATTCATGAGAGCTTGGAAAGTTGCAGGTGCATTCGTCAAACCAAACGGCATCACCAGCCATTCATATAAACCATGATGAGTACGAAATGCTGTTTTGTAACGATCTTCAGGTTTCAAAAGGATTTGATGATAACCTGAACGAAGATCCAATTTCGAAAAGAATTGTGACCCATGTAGTTCGTCCAGTAATTCATCCACTGTTGGCATCGGAAATGAGTCTTTGATTGTAACTGCATTTAAAGCACGGTAGTCTGTACAAAAACGCCATGTACCATCTTTTTTTCGAACAAGAATGACAGGTGCTGAGAAAGGGCTAGAGCTAGGTTGAATTAAACCTTGAGCTAACATATCAGCAACCATGGTTTCAATTTGAGCCTTTTGACTCACCGGGTAGCGATAAGGGCGAACCTTAACCGCATTAACACCCTCTTGTAATACAATTGAGTGGTCTTGGGTGCGAGAAGGTGGTAAACCAGTGGGAACCGCAAACACAGAAGCAAAACCATGTAACACACTAGCCAAATCATGGGGAATGGTATCGGGTAACTGAAGAGTATCATCTTGAGTGGTATCCATGGAGAAACAATGGATGGTATAAGCTTCGGCAATTGCATCAGTAGCTGCTAAACGTTTAAAGTGATGAAATTGAGCTTGTGAGGGTGGCAAAGACATGTCACCTGTGAGTGTGATAAACTTATCATGAAGATAAAATTTAATTGTGCCAGAGCTATAATCCGCAAGATGAGGTCCCAAAGTAGCTAACCAAGCCGCCCCTAAAATGATATCTGCTCCTGATATCGGTAAAACATATGCTGGAAATTTGATGAGTTCATTTTGAACATACAAAGGGATGGAAGAAATCAAACCCTCAACCTGTAAAAAAGTACCACTTCCGACCATTACTCGGAAAGTTTCAGTAGGCTCAATTGGAAGACGTACATGCTTAGCGACCCGAGGTTGTATAAAATTATCCGAACTACCACCATCCAGTAACACTTGAACTTTTGTACCATTTATAGATCCAGAAAGGCGAATAGTCGCCACCCCACTCGATCCGTGATACGCATTAAGGCTGAGGTGTGGCTCTATAGTCTCTTGAGACACCGAAGTAACATTCGCTTGCTCCTCAGAAGTTTCAATCAACGAAGCAAAATCAGAATCATCAGTAGTAGCCATTAGAATCAAAGCTTGTTTGTTTGGGCATTTGTGATTCCACGTGAACTTGTCATCACATGTGAAACAAAGCCCTTTTTCTCGACGTAATTGCATTTCGGCTGGGGATAGCTTTTTAATTGGTTGTAATGGTTTTGATTGGGGCTTAGGTAATAGTGGTGGTAGGGAGGAGTGACCTGGTGGGTGATAACTATAAGTGGTGGATGTTGATGAGTTAACAGGGGATGTTTTTGGTACAATAGATGGGGAATTAAACTTAGATTTAAGACCATAACTGACTTGGTGTTTTTCATCAAATAAACGAGACAAATTACCTGCATGGATCAATGACTTGGGCTCTTGTGCAATAACGTCTCGACGAATATGGTCTTTCAAGCCACTAAGAAAGCAATCCAATAGGGCTTCTGATGATAACCCCTCAACTCTATTAGCCATGACGGTGAATTGATGGTAATAGTCCGCAGCAGAGGTTGTTTGGGTAAGCTTGAAAAGTTGTGCGCGGGGCGAATCATATTGTGACGGGCCAAAGTGCTCTTCAACCGCACTAGCCAATGCGTCCCACGTTGGTATTTGATTGGCCTTTTGGAGCATTTGAAACCAAGGTACCACTGACCCTTCAAAATGCACAGAAGCAATAGTAAGGCGTTGCACATCAGGGGTATCATAATATGTGAAAAACTGCTCAGCACGAAAGAGCCAATTTAGAGGGTCCGAGCCATCAAAACGGGGAAAATCCAGTTTAACATGGCGAACTTGCAATGAGTTTTGATTGTTTCTGTTGAATTGTGGTTGTGATTGGGAAGTGGTGAGTCGATCAATGCCACGAGTTAACGTATCTAGAGTTCGTTGAATACTTTCAAGAGAAGTTTCAACCTGTTGAAGCCGATTACCGTGGGCTAATTCACGAGTATCGCGTTGGGTATTTGATTCAACTAGTCGTTCCACCGTTGTTGCCAGTTCCTTCAAACGCGTATGTTCAGCCATGAATTGAATGAAAGCACCAAATGTAATGACCTTAATTTATTGGGAATAAGAACAACTTTTATTGCATATGAAAACCTTCTGAGGTAACTAGGATTCAAGTACAAATACAGACTGAAAAGGAAATTACATAAAAGAAGTTGATTGATAAACAGAAAGAAGGATCAGGTAGGAGACAGAGAGAGATACCAAGTTATGTCATTTTTCACTCACTGCCATTTTGCCTTCCATCTCATATTTAATCCCTTAACTTTAGGGGTGGTNCTCATGCAGAATGTTGTGACCTCTATTTATAATAGAGTTTACTCAAACCCTAGCCCATGGAATTATGTATAATTAACGGCCCATTAATTATAACATAATACTTTCCATAATAGTAGGATTCAGTGGTTAAAACGAGCAGCACTTTGAATCAGCAGTACTTTGAATCAGCAAGAACTAGCAGCAGATTCAACTCCTAGCAGCAGATTCTACTAGCAGCAGATTCAGCAGAATCCACTAGCAGCAGATTCAGTAGAATCACACTAGCATAACCACAATTGAGTCAGGGTGTTCATGGACCAAATGGGTGTACACTCCGTACCTCCAAACCCATTACCATGTGTGAACTCATTCCTCAAGTGCACTAAATTTTCCAACACCACCTCTACAGGCGACAAAGGTAAATCGTTTCATAAAACACATCTATTCGTCTACCACCAAAAGAAGATGGGAAGAGAAGTAATGAAATTTTCCTCTGAGTTGCTTTACATGAACATTCCCAGATATGTCCCAAGGGGTAAACAAATGTAAAACTTAGCGAAATGACACTCATAGAGTTATAGCTCGACAAAAGCAAGCAGAATAACTCCTTGATATCGTACTCTCATTGAGGGTGTTGTAAGAAAAGATATGGAGGAGATCAATCTGATTGTTCAATCCACATCACAGATCTCTCCATCCAAAGAAAAGCCTAATGATCCAAAAAGACAAACAAAAGCCAAAAATTCTGAAAATAAAGGTGTGGTATTTGTGTTTGATTAAAAACTTATTGGCAGATTTGATTAAAGTTTTATCCTATATGTTTGATTAGAAACATATATTTGATAACTACAAAAAGATTCCACCTATCAATATTTTAATGGAGATTGGCATAAGATGACGTTGAAGATCACCAAGGTTGGTGCACTAATCAAACAACATGAACTTGACACGATGTAATGACCNTTTTTTTTTTTCAATATTACAGAATGTATGTTTCTGGAATGCTTTAAAACACACGCTTTGTTTATTGTTAATGATTCTCACATGTAGGATAAAATTACGTCGTGCAATTTATTTTCAACCAATGCTCAAGTTAACCACATAACTATATCACAATCAAGTCATGTTATATATTTATAATCAAGATGACGCATGAAGCTAACCTGTCCATAGGACGAGTCATGAGGCTAGATTTGTACAGTATATATTCAAATATTTCTTCTGGAATTGGAAATTTTGAATAAAATATAAATTCTTTAGCGATATTGGTACATTAATCCGTTTTACGTTACTCACAATGGAAGTATGGAACACTTCTGAGTAAGTTGCAATGTGGGACATTTTCTAAAGTACGCCCTTGGGTATGTTTAATTTTTGTAAATAGGTACATTAGCGTCTTTGTATGTCTGCACCTGTGTATGGATTCTATTTCGTGAATATCATTTGGAGTTAATCAAGTAAGTCCCTGTTCTCATTTAACTCTTTGTGTATTAGTTGCGTTGTTCTTTCCTTCAGGGTTATACGTCATGTTTATTAGGATGGTTCATAGTTAGGCTGACTTAGCTCAAGAACTAAGTGCAACACCAGAGATTGTAGAGACTAGTCTGTTCCTGCTAGGAAAAAGAGGAATTAGTTTTTCTGCAAACAGCCTAGTAGGTAAAATTTTACATACCAATTAATAACACATCTGAACAACTCATGTAACTGCTATGCGTATTTGTTTTCAATTTTGGTAATACAAGAATGTGTATGACAGTTGATATACTAGTTCGGCCGGAGGTAGGAAATAACTAAAACACCCCTCTTCCTTAACCTTCAATAAATACAATACATGCTAGCTAATGTAAACTTTCATATAACTAAGTAATCAACTACAAGGATAGTTTGACACAAATAAAACCGGATTTTTTCTTACATCTGATATATAGATAGTAAAGGATCATTCACATGTGTTTGTTTGTGTTCTTTTCGCCCAAACCTTGTTGGGCCAAAATCTGACAAAACAAACACCTGTAAACTCGTCAACATTCTCATTCTCTTCCAATGACCTGCCCATTGTCTCTCGAGTAAAAAAGTACGTCACGAAAAACCCTAACACGCAAACGCCACCCATCACCATCAACACATCCGACACTTCTTGCCCGTTTGGACTATCACGAGAAACCCACAAAAATCCAACCGTTCCAACTATTGCTCCCACTTTTCCAAATGCACCCGAAATCCCATGACAGGTTGCACGAAACCTTGCAGGGAAAAGCTCTGCCGGGACTATAAAAGTAGTTGTATTCGGCCCGAAATTACAAAAAAAGAAGGTAAGTCCATACAGTATGATAAAACCAGTACCTGGATCGGATCCCCACCCGCCCGTGTTAACTTTCGCGATGGTAAAGAGACTAACAGCCATGAAAAAGAACCCAGCTGCTTGAATTTTTACTCTCCCAACATAATCAATCATGTAAACTGTCACGAAATATCCTGGGATCGTTGCACAAACTGCAACGAGTGCTTGGAATTTCGCTACTTGCCATGCATCATCATAAATGTTCATGTGTCTTTTTTGAGTCATTTTGCCTTTAAATGCGTGATATTGGAATAAATTGAGACTATAGAAGACAATATCGATGAGAAACCAATTGATTGATGCAGCAGCAAGATCACGACCATGTCTACGGAAAAATTCTCGAGAGAAGAAAGGGTACGTGTTCGAGAAAGCTGCACGAGTGTTGGGTGTGTCCATCATTTCGACATCTTCACGGATTGTACTTAAGGATACATTCATCACTTTTTCCATGTCTTTTGCTGCTTGTAATGTATTTTTCTCCACCAAAGCTGTGAATCTTGAAAATAGTATTCAAAGAACGACAACGGATTACCCGTTAGGAAATCTCATTTTATAACTGAAATGATTCAAAAGTTGCACAACAAATCAGTTTTGAAACACCATTACGAGTAGCTTGGGAATGCTACTGTCTGCTTATTACGTTTTTCAAAATCTCAAGAGTAGTTTTGAATGAGTAAATGAATTTTTGTGTATGCCTTGTTTGAAAATCAGATAAGAATTTTTACCAACATATGCAGTTTGTTGAATTAAATGGTAAAATGGGTAAACACTACACCCAGCTTTTCGTAATGATTTTTGACATAAGACCCAAAAGCATCGTAAAATAATTTCCAAGAAAGTTGTAATATGTTGTTAGTGACCAGTAAGTAGTGTTGCTACGAGCCTACGAAAACTAAACTAAACGAGATGTGGTTATACCGGGCAGTTTCAGGCATCTTCATCCGCCAATAACAAGTCATAGATGCCGGAATTGCACCAATCATGAGAATGAGCCGCCATGCCACATCCGCCTCAGGTGGGACCGGAGCGATGTTTTCTGAAATTAGGAGATCATTGGGTGATTTTAGGCCATGTGCACATGCTTTAAAAATAGAGCAAACAGTCATAGTAACAAGCGAACTCAGCAATATCCCGAAACCTTGCATAGAAAACACGCCCGCTATAAATGCTCCACGAGTCCTCTTATTGGCAAACTCGGACATAATTGTTGCCGATAAAGGGTAATCCCCTCCAATCCCAATCCCAAGTACAAACCGAAAAAACCCAAGACTCACAAACACCATTGACATCAATATCGAGAGCGACAATCCACATCCAACTGATCCCACAACCATCATCATGAGCGAAACACCGTACACATGACGACGACCGACACGGTCACCGAGCCGACCAAAAACTAGTTGACCAATCACAGTCCCCATTAATGCAACCCCGATCATCGAGGATGCAATGAGGGTGGGGACCTCAAACCATCTTTTCTGGTCCACTTCTCGATGTATCTCAGGGTAATATATCCTTCCGATCATTCTCATGATTGGAGGGATACAAAATAAATCGTAACTATCAGTAAATAAACCCATACCTGCGATTATGATCGCTTTAAAGTGGTAATATTGTGTCCTCGCAACATCAAGCGCGGATAAAACTTTTAACGCCATTTTCGAGTTATTTTTCTTGATTAGAACACAACAATTTATAACAAACAGAAGCCGCTAAGATATCCAACGTCATAATTTAAATTGGTGTGACATAAATACTTTAAATATGTCGATGGAAATTGCTAAGGAGTTTCGTAGTGATTAAATCCTTAGCATATGCTACGTAAGAGGTCGATACTAACAATATTTTCTAAGCCGTCATTGTTATGCATAACAATTTTTTCTAAGCTGTCATTGTTATGGTTCATTGTTTGTTTGCATATGTGATTGCTTCCATATGGTCAAATTCTTGACAATATGAATTTGTTGTCGTTCCAGTTAATTATTACTCCCTCTTCTCAAATTTATTGTCCACGTTTCATTTTTAAATTGTTCCAAATTAATTGTCCACTATTAAAGTAGAAAGAGAATTTTAATGGAGTTTATCAATTACCTTTATTTGAGGTTATTATTACAAACTTTAAAAGATGAATTAATTAATTAGTTCAATGTAAAACTGTCTAATTATGTTTATCTTAAACCGTAAATAAACTATTTGTTTGTGGACAACTATTTTGAGACAATTGGAGTATTTCATGACAAAAAAACAAAAAAAGATTCAGATTATGGTAAGGTCACTTAGTATTAACGTGAATCGAAACATTAATAATGACTTCAAAATGTAACTATGTTGAATTGCAACATTTCATTCCAAGGGATAGACATAGTGATAACTCGATTAGAAACAAGTCCATTGACTAGAAAAACCTCCAGTCACCAAAAGACAGAAACCAAGCATACCTTCCAGAGCCAGACTCTTGCGGAAGGAAGAACGACAAGAAAACCAACAATAGTGTACCAAAATCATAGTTAACCGAATAAGGAGACTAACAACCAAAGCCAAAATCTTCCTAATCAGGATGACTTGTATCATTAACTACGACTACAATCAACGTCTCAAACAGCAAACAAGCACATCTAAACCACTAACTACTTACTACTCAACAGCATCTTCATCCCTATACAATACAAGCACTCAATTATAAAGGGAAAAAGAGATGGTAAACCTTGTAGATGAACGCATGTAACTTGGGCACAAGTAATTACTCAGATTTCATGACAATGGCTTCAAATATACCATCTGATCTAAAGTTAGGATAGAACAGCCTTGGATCAACCGGTCCTGGAAGACTGAATGAGAGAGTGAACGGTCCAGGTGGCGATTGCTGTTGAAATTTCATTTCAAAAACTCGAGAATGTCTTGTAACGGTTTTTCCACCTGTTGATGTTTCACCTCGCACATGAACTATCCCATTCTGTTCGATCTCGCAGCTAAACTGACCTGCAAAATAAAAATTTACTTATTTCTATATACGAGTGAAGATTCCCAACACGAAGACACTAGGTTAGGGTTCGGTTTAAAAGGGTTCGGGTTGTACAATGTTCAACCTCGCTAACCCATTCAATAAATGAGTCATGTTCAGGTTGACCTGACCAATACATTCCCAAACCGCCAACCCATTTTTGATATTAAAAAGATATAATATACATATTTTATAGTTTCAACCCATAAACCCGTTTAGAACCCTTTTAAAACCGTTTAGATAAACGGCTCGGTGGTATAACGGTAACCCGGCCAACCCATTCAATAACAAGTCATGTTCGGGTTGACCTGACAACGCCGTTCCAGCGTTCCTAACCAGCTAAAAATATAATAAAATCATATACATATTAAAAAATTTCAACCTGCTAATCCGTTTACGACTCTTTCAAATCCATTTAGTTAGATGGGTCGAGTTGTGTCCAGATTGCTTGGCTAAACGTGTCTGAGTTAGGGTTGGATTGTTGACACGGTTAAGTACACGTGTCGTGTTTGGGATGGGTGATGCCAACCCGAATATGATTATGACCTGAATTGTCACCCGCACTTTTAACCCCAAATGAAACCACAAACAAACAAAACACTTAAAACGCGAGATATAAAAAGTTAGATAGCACACCAGGATCCTTCTTGACACCAGGTAGAGCAACTTGAAAAAAATATGCACTTTTGCTAATGCCAATGTCAACCGCACCAACGGCCGGTCCCACTTCACCCTTTCTAGCAGTTCCAGACAAGACAATAGACGCCTTTGAGTTTTGTTCTTCCACTTTCGGAATCGATATAACGGGCATCACAAAAGGTCCGTATGAGCTACCGTCATTCAACTGATTCTTATTCAAATTTTCTTCCATAAAAGTAGATGAATTCCCATTTTCATTTGAATCTCTCGTTATCACCATCTCATCTGAGTTCTTCAAAACCATTTTCTCAACAATTTAATTTATGATAGGGTTCTTCAGACGAGTGGTTGATTCAATCAGTCTCTGGTCCTTCTGAGAGGTACACATGTCATAAAATGATAGTATCTTAGGTTACGGTCAAACTTAGCCATATTTTACGTAATCACAAAGTATGCATATGCATTTGGCCATAAATTACAATAAAAGACAGCAAAAAAAATAATAAGTCTCAGATATTCTGAAACAACAAATAAGTTACTATTCATCACAATCAATAGTTGATCCAAGGTGATGATACATAGCAATAAAACAATGATGTGGCACATTGTCAAACAAAGCACATTAGCATTCCATCAAACCAGATAAGTAATCCAGCACTCAAAACTTTAGTCAAGTTCAAAATTTATCGCCAAATGAGTGAATGGTTAATGCTACATTTATGTTTTTCAGGTAATCACTCGTCTAAAAAGCACAAAACCACGTGAAATTTAGTACTTCCACAACCTATAATCTAAGACACAGATTAGTTCTCACGCAAATAATTCAACTCTTCAACTAAAGGCAACCCATAAACTTATAACCATAAACCTAGCCACAAGCCTACAATTGGCCCTCAAATTACGGCTCATGATCCCAATATCCGAGCCGGTCACAATAATTCCTAGACAATACAATTTCCAACAAATTGAAGTATATTTTGTATTTACTAACTACATTAGCTTTCTCACTAACCACCACCAAGATGACCATGGTTTCACAAGAAGTCTCAGGTTCAAACCTCACTAAGTACACATTTTGAGGGTGGCTAGGGAAAATGTCGGTTTTCGACCCTTTTGGCCCGCGGGGTTTGAATACACCGTCACACAGACTCAAACCCAAAACGGGTAAAGTCCACTTTCAGGAGGTTGGCGTGGCCACTTCAAAACCGGGTAGAATAAAATCTTAAAACTAAGCAATAATCATTACCCCCAAAACTATCAAGGCCTAATTCTAGCAACAACAAAAGAAAATGTTTTAAAAAAACAATGTACCATAGAAACATTGAAAACATAAAATTTATACCAGGTTCAAGAGGGAGGGGTGCTAATGAATTAATGAAAATTTGTTTGAAGCATTTCGTCAAACAAGTGGCCGGCAGTGAGTTGTGTGTTTGTGATTTGGAATGATAATAATAATAATTATATGATTATTAGTGTGTTTTGACACGAATGTTACACGAGTCAAGTCGATGAGATGATCTGACACGTGAAAGTGCGTGATGTTTTTACGCTTTTCGGGTTTTTTATGATTTTGGCTTATTTTCAACAAGGGGACTGAGGGGATGTTTGTTTAAGGTAGACCCATGTGATTATAAATTATTTATTACTCAGGCTGGACGAGTAAGGAGGTTCAATCCTTCTCATTTTTCGTCAGCTTTTTCTTTCCAGCAATTTTCAGGCAATGGGGTATTCTACACTACAAAAAACATACCCAATAAAAATACATTTTCTATACAAAAAAAAAAAAAAAAATACCGAAAGGGTGATCTTGATCGCATTGGCGACCCTCATCCACAAAATAGGAGGGATTGATTTTGTCCCACAGTAAGGGATCAACTAGTGATCGATCTATCCTTTTGATCGTGTGCCCTTACTGCATGCAGCCTAATAAACTTATATAAGCACATAAGTTTAAAATAAGACACAAACTTTGAGGTTTATTTAATATAAGTCGAAAAATAAATAAGCTCATAAGTCACATATAAACTTAAACAAACACCCTCTAATACTGTTTCGGGTTAAAATATTTTACTAATATGTCAAGTTTAGAGCATTGACAATGATGAGGCTTTTAAAATGTTTAAAATGTTTAAAATTTATAAAATCATTAATTTATAAAGCTTTTGATTTTATAAACCTTGTTGCACTATGTATAAACCTTTTCAGGTTTTATTAAATGCTTAACAATTGCACATACATTAAATTATGAAAAGTTTTAACATTTCAAACATCTTCATTTCATATAAACATAAAACATCAACTCACTATGATTAAAACAAGTTATAAACCTTTTAATGTGTTTTAGACCTTTTCTTGAAACCATCATAATGGATGCAAATAAGGTTTATTTAGTTAAGACTTAATAGTGTGTCTTCAATGCATTATAATTTCATGGGTTTAATATAGCGACACATTATTAACACATAACTATTTTATTGTTTACAACAAAACACTCGCGGTATAATGTAACGAACTTTACACAGTAATGTTTTTTCGCAGCATCTATTTTTATATTCATTTATAACTTTTATCCGTATAAAAAAGTAACTTGTAATCTATTCTATCACTTGTAATTTATTGTTACACAAAGTAGAAAAGTTATGGCTTGGAAAAAAGAAAACATTTGTTGTTATATTTAGAGCATTTTGTTTAATTAAAAACAATCTATATACGATTTACTAAACTTTATATTTTCAGTTCCGTAGGTTACACGCCGAAACGACAAACAAACGCAACACCATCCGTTTAGATCTTAACACCATCCTATATATCTTCACCACAATAAAACGAGGCATCTAAACCGTCGACCAACGAGAATCTCAAACCTTCGATTTTATTTATTATCCCTGATCCGGAAGTCACCTTTTCCTTTCCTTGGGCAGTACCTCCCAACAAGATTGATCCCTTTGGATCTTGGTCCATGATGGCCTTTTTATTGATTTTGACGATTGGATCTCTCTATGAATGGAAAAGGGGTGCTTCGGATCGGGAGTAACCACTAGTGATAGGGCTCAAATCCTTCGGGGGGAAGGACAAAAGTAAAGAGCGATGCCTACATTAAATCAATTGATTCGTCATGGTAGAGAAGAAAAACGGCGCACGGACCGTACTCGAGCTTCGGATCAATGTCCCCAGAAGCAAGGAGTACGCCCGCGTGTACCGACGAGAACACCGAAAAAACCTAATTCAGCTCCACGTAAGATAGCCAAAGTACGGTTGAGCAATCGACATGATATATTTGCTCACATTCCGGGCGAAGGTCATAATTCGCAGGAACATTCTATAGTCTTAATAAGAGGAGGTAGAGTGAAAGATTCGCCAGGTGTGAAATCCCATTGTATTCGAGGAGTCAAGGATTTGTTGGGAATTCCGGATCGAAGAAAAGGGAGATCAAAATATGGTGCAGAAAAACCAAAATCGATATGAATGGAAGATGCCTCTGTAACTCTTTTTTCTCCAATTTGCAGTACGAAGTTACTGGCTCTAAGAAGGCAATTGCACCTTAGCCCATGGACTGATACGGAGACTGCTCTACAGGGGAAATCTCTTACTCGACTAGAGCGGATCCCGAGACTTCACCCGTTCTTTGAAACTGTCGGGCACTACATTCTATAACGAGAATCACAAGGCCGGTCAACAAGGAAGAACCTGGCAGAGTGTCCTGAGATAACAGGGCATCAGTGACAACGCCCAGTGACGAGAGTGGCGACATACGAGGATCTAACCTCGACCAACGAGAGCGTAGCTGCTCGACCTCAGACATAAGGATTCTCGGACCGGAACAATGGGATTCGCTCGACCGAAGGGAACGATGCATAGCGCCATAGGGGGGGACCTAGCGCAGCAGAGCCAGTCGCGACCAAGTAGATAGCTCTACGCCTCTGCCGAACGAACGAAGAGCTACCTAAGTACGGTTAAAGAAAGTGAAAATGATAGGTAAACAAAAGATAGAACAAATGCGACAGAAAGCATCAAAGCTTCGAAAGCTTTAAATTGAGCTTGAAATTGAGTGTCCTTGAATTTAGCCTGTCGTATCCTTCCCAACCCAAGACGACAAGGCGGTAACAGAAATACGGCAACTTTGAAACGCATCATGCGGTTTGTTTCAAGGCATGGGTTATGGTCATAAAGCGTCAAACGGTCAGATTTTTGTAGGTAATTGTTCAAGTTTTGTTATTTTGTGGCTATGTTAATCGATCGGAGGAACGACCGATTCAAAATAACACCCGGCCGACCGAAGTCAACCGAATCCAAGTGAGCCGACGACCCAACTGCTGCGAGTAGCCTAAGTATTGTACTTTATGCTTAACCCCTGATTAAGGCATAGTCATTTTTTTTTCTCTTCATTTTAACCACCGAATTTACCACATATCTTATAGATGATTTGAGCCATTCGATTTGGGAAATGATCCTCTCAAGTTGAGGATAACTTGATTGATCAAGTTAGACAAACATCAACCATTGGATCATCTGAGCCATTGGATTTGATTAAATGGTTAATAATTGTAACTTGATCAATCAAGTTATCCTCAACTTGGGAGGATCCTCTTCCCAAATTTAAATCTTAACAATCTTCAGTCAACCAGATCTTTGGCTCAACAACCAGGAATCAGGTCCGTAGTGCTAATCACCAAGACGCTTCCTTACAATAGATACTACATTAAAAGACACAACAGCTAAATATTAAATATTCAAGATTCTAAAAATAATATTCCCCTAAATGCATATAATTAAAGACTCCAATTGCTAATGCATGACACAATGACGGCAAACATGGGTTGGTTTAACATCATTACATAATTAACTCAGGGTTATGATCAAATCCAACTCGTACGCCACACTTTAATACAGCATTGGATTTGACCATTCTACCCTGGAAAAAAGATCATCTCCAGCAAAATACAAGCCGCTGCTGGAAAATATCTGCATGGGACGTCTTATGCAACTCAACTATGAAGTTACACAAAATGCTACACTAAATTACAACTATACCCTCAACCGGCTAGTCCATAAATACTTGAAGCTGAAAAAGATCACTTCCATGGCATGCTTGCCATGCCATGAGGGCTACTGTCGTTACCTCTGTTCATTGGACTCCCAGCCCCACCTGATGACTCGCTTAGGGTCCCATGAGACTGTGAGCTGCTTGGTCCTGTGATGTGGTTTGCTTGTGTGCCCCTTGGTGTAGCATTCAATGGTTCGACGTGGTTAGCCGCCATAGGTTCTTTAGAGCTTTCAGGAAGGAAACTACCCACAATAACCTGCACCACAATAACCTTTGTTAGTAATAGGGAGAAAAAGGTATATTAATCGCTTGACCTATACATTAAACAGTTGTATCGAGTGACAAGAACACGTCTTAGGGGGTGTTTACCATAGCGTTTCGAAAGTGATCATGTGAAGTAGAATTAAAATTAAGTTGTAAAAAAAATTGGCTGCAAGAGATGCGTCTGGAGGTGCTTTTGTTGATGACATTGGTTTGAGAAAACAATCAACTATTTAAATGTTTGGTAAAATCTGAAAATTTTTAGTATTAACATGTAAAACGAGCCCTGTAAATATCAGATAATCAGAACTAACTTTGTTGCAGGTAACATTTACTCTAAACAAAAAAACTTGTAAATTTGTAGCTAGAATTGCAGATAATAAACTCGGAAAAGATTAAGAAAATTAGGGAAAACCTGAACAGGAGATGCAGCAACTAAGAGTCCAGCTACAACACCACCAAAAACCCGACCATCTGGTCCAGATAACGTGATACTAAGTCCACCTGTCCTGGTGCGCTGGCCATATGCCTCCGACAGCACAAATGAACCCGAGAGAGCCAATATGTCAAAACGCCCCTGCATGAGATATGGATACTGTCAGATGTAAAGTATCTGAAATTTACTGTGTATAATATATATTTATATGTGATTAGCAATCATAGTTTTACATTTTCCTTTTGTTTTTCAGGTCAAAAGGGTCTTAAAGAGACTATTACACTTCTTACTTCTTAGTATTATATAGAATTCAATTCTTTTCCTTGTAAAATATAGAATTCAACTAAAAACACAGACCGGCAGCATATATATAATTATATACAAACAAATAGATCTAAAAAAGTAGAGAAGAATACAACATAATAATATGGCGAGAAAATCCTAATACAACATTAGCAATACATTCCCTTATACTCCGTAGTTTATAGCAGTAAGTCAATAAAGTATCTGATATATTTGGGACGCATATCTGATCATTAGTAACTCTCGTCTAATTTCAATAGTTAATTAGTTAGACAAGAAATGTTGATGATGTTCTCTACACAATATGTAACTTATCACTACTATTAAAACATTACTACATCTACTTCCATAGATTACGAACACGGACATTTATTGGTATTATCAACCATTTCTTTACGTAGATCCATCTGTGTTAAATCGCTATAATGAAAATTAGACAAACCTCATAAGTTGCAGTTCCACCAGAAGTCGCTGCTTGACGAAGTGTTACATTAGTTATGACACCAATGCCGGACATGATGCATACGGCCCTTGGTCCATTTTGAGAGAATGACATAATCTTATTTAGCACATCCTGAAAATTTCATAAAATTTGTTCATGAGTATAAAGGAAATTTACACTGCAAAGAACTGATTAGTCACATTAGCGATTAATGTCTCGGTAATAGTATTTAATTATCATGCTAAAGCATACTCATAATAGACATTCAGATCAGAATGAGCATAAGATGTGAAAGTTTGACTTGTAATGTGTGTGTGTAAATAAATACATGTAAAATTTGTCTTGGTAGTTAAGCATATAATTTCATGAGTGAATATTAGTCTTTCGAAATGAAATAAAAGGTACCGACACCATATTATAATTATTGACGGGTAATATGTCTATATCGATTGAAATCTTACCTAAAAAAAAAATTGGCAAATCTATTTTGGGACATCCCAACAGTAACTGCATTTATTTTGAGATGGAGGTAGTACATACTCAGGTAATCATGGCTTAAAATATAAATTATCTTTATGTATTAAGACAAAAGATTGCCGGAAAGACATAAAGATTAAAATCAAATTGAAATGATAAGCAAAGACAGATCAGTTTGTGAACAATTTACTCCTTTTTTCCGAATATTGCCCATTTTTCCTTTAACATATAACACTAGTTACTTCACAGTTCTTAGTATACTTCTAGCGGCTTTAATTGCAGTTAAAGAAGATTAACATGATGACATCGTTAAGTTGAATACAATTAAAAGCAAGAATATAAAAATGGTATGAAAGTAACCTCTCCAGGCTGCACCACGATGATATGTGGAGTGAAACCAAACCCTCCTGATCCTACAACACAAGATTTACCATGATAATAAGACGAATGATTACAAATTGCAGTGTCTAATAAAAGTTTACTAAGCATATTGATGATTCGTGCCTGCATACATAAATGCCGATAGCAACATAAGTCACACCAAATTATCAAAATAAGCAAGACAAGACATACCAAATTTCTAAACCCAACAATGACAGTGCGAGTAACCAAACACAAGTTTCAGATCACATGCAATTTGGAATATACTACGTACTCAAGAACAAATGAAGTTACAAAACAAACCACAATTTTTTTAATATCACCATACTTATATATGTGCATACAGCCATACACTAATCCATCGCACCAGATCCTTAGTTTCAGTAAATATACGTATTCCTATCATTTACATCGCAACTGCAAGTATTTAACTAACATGAATCTAGCCTACAATCCAGAATCATAGTATCAGAATAAAATTCAACAGAAAATGGGGTCCAAAGACGTACCAAGTCAAATAAGAACTAATCAGATGCATAGCCCACCAGACATAGTCACAAAAAGTCTAACATAAAAAAACATTCCATGTTCCACTATGATATTATTGTAGGCACAACTACAGACCAATAAATATGGATCTAAATTGATCCAAAATTCAACAGTCATTTACTCAATTCATAACTAAACAGTATTTCATGCAGTAAACACCAGATTTACCATGGGAAAACATGACATACTTTCAAAGGTGTCAAAGTTTGTAACAAAAATATTGCTTACGGAAGACATTAGTGAGTAGCCAATTTATAGTGACAGGCTGAAAATTGCAACCTTTAATGTCATCAAAATAGCAACACTCGAAAAGTCAATGTTCCACCTGTCAATGTACAACTTATCGTAAATGTTCACATTTCATTGTTTCTCATGAGTTGCCGATTTATACATTATAAAAAGGAGGCGATTCGTACGCCAATAAAAATGATCCATAAACCACTAAAACTGTTAAAAGTTACAACTTTACCCTTTCATCCTTCTGTATATCCGGTATTCAAGGGTACAGTAATAAAGTTAGATATTTTAGTGCCGTATGAATCCATTTTTGCGATGCACAAATCAGCCCCTAAAAACTAATTACACAAACTAAACACATTTACCAAATCTAATAACCTAAACCGAACAACAATAAATACATCATTACACTACAAAATTAGCCACGCATCACATAAAAGGAAAACTCATCATACCAAAAGATTCCCTTATTTTCGGCTTCTTATTAGCCGAACCCGGAGGCCTCCCTCTAACCTTCTTCGCAAACCCATCCTCCATCGGAATAGAACTAACCGGCGCCGCAATTATAGGCGGCGCAGCAGTCTGCGGCATCTGCTGCTGATGCTCCCAACCTCCATACCCTCCATTCACCACGCCGCCAGCAGCCCCCACATTAACATTAACAGGTGTCACCTTCACACTCCTTACAGCGGAGGGCGACATCGTCCCGTCAGGTGCATACTTTCTCGGCCTCCCCCTCTTTTTCATCACCGGCTCACCCCCACTCCCACCCCCCTCATTTATATTAATCCCATGCTGAAAAGCAATATTCCCACTACCATTACCAGTAGTGCTGCTAGACATTACATCACTAGCAACACTGTACCCGCCTGGTGTTACCGTTCCTGTAACACCAGGCGTGTAAACCCGGTTGACAGCAGGTGCCGTCCCCGCCCCCGTCTGGGACTGGGAGTGCGGCACCTGCGTCAACTCAAACATACGCCCGGACTCAGATCCGTTCATTTGTTATAAATTCTTTTTGGAAAAAAGGCAACAAATCACCTGCAATATATAAAAAACCATATATTAAACCCTAAATAAACCCTACAAGATCAAAATTCAGCTAACAGTTAAATAAAAGGTCTAAAAAATTACAGTAAACAAATGGACGACGCGATATATTCGGAGTATATGAATTTATTTATTTTTTAAACATTTACTGGAAATAAAATTAAAAAGAAAAAAAATAAAAGATATACTTACAGATAAATATGAGGAAAAAAATGTGCAGAAATAATGTGAAGATTAATTTATAAAGAGGAAGCAATTTCTAGGGTTTGGGGAAATTAATTAATTAAGAAAATAATACTATTAATAATAGTAGTAATAAATAATAAATTGGTGAGTAAATAATTTTTTAATTATTAGGGGGGTTTTGAAATTCAAAATACATCCACTTTTCCATGAATGTCTTAGGGGGTGTTTACCATAGCTTTTCGAAAGTGATCATGTGAAGTAGAATTAAAATTAAGTTGTAAAAAAAATTGGCTGCAAGAGATGCGTCTGGAGGTGCTTTTGTTGATGACATTGGTTTGAGAAAACAATCAACTATTTAAATGTTTGGTAAAATCTGAAAATTTTTAGTATTAACATGTAAAACGAGCCCTGTAAATATCAGATAATCAGAACTAACTTTGTTGCAGGTAACATTTACTCTACACAAAAAAAAAAAAACTTGTAAATTTGTAGCTAGAATTGCAGATAATAAACTCGGAAAAGATTAAGAAAATTAGGGAAACCTGAACAGGAGATGCAGCAACTAAGAGTCCAGCTACAACACCACCAAAAACCCGACCATCTGGTCCAGATAACGTGATACTAAGTCCACCTGTCCTGGTACGCTGGCCATATGCCTCCGACAGCACAAATGAACCCGAGAGAGCCAATATGTCAAAACGCCCCTGCATGAGATATGGATACTGTCAGATGTAAAGTATCTGAAATTTACTGTGTATAATATATATTTATATGGGGAAATGATTTGCACACTCTCAAAATTTATTGGGACACTCCACTGTGTGCAATAAACAGTTGTACTTTAATTATAACATGCTTTAACTGTTTGTACAGTGAAGTGTCCCAATAAGATTTGAGAGTGTTCCAATCACTTCCCATTTATATGTGATTAGCAATACATTCCCTTATACTTCATAGTTTATAGCAGTAAGTCAATAAAGTATCTGATATATTTGGGACGCATATCTGATCATTAGTAACTCTCGTCTAATTTCAATAGTTAATTAGTTAGACAAGAAATGTTGATGATGTTCTCTACACAATATGTAACTTATCACTACTATTAAAACATTACTACATCTACTTCTATAGATTACGAACACAGACATTTATTGGTATTAGCAACCATTTCTTTACGTAGATCCATCTGTGTTAAATCGCTATAATGAAAATTAGACAAACCTCATAAGTTGCAGTTCCACCAGAAGTCGCTGCTTGACGAAGTGTTACATTAGTTATGACACCAATGCCGGACATGATGCATACGGCCCTTGGTCCATTTTGAGAGAATGACATAATCTTATTTAGCACATCCTGAAAATTTCATAAAATTTGTTCATGAGTATAAAGGAAATTTACACTGCAAAGAACTGATTAGTCACATTAGCGATTAATGTCTCGGTAATAGTATTTAATTATCATGCTAAAGCATACTCATAATAGACATTCAGATCAGAATGAGCATAAGATGTGAAAGTTTGACTTGATATGTGTGTGTGTAAATAAATACGAGTGAATATTAGTCTTTCGAAATGAAATAAAAGGTACCGACACCATATTATAATTATTGACGGGTAATATGTCTATATCGATTGAAATCTTACCTAAAAAAAATTGGCAAATCTATTTTGGGACATCCCAACAGTAACTGCATTTATTTTGAGATGGAGGTAGTACATACTCAGGTAATCATGGCTTAAAATATAGATTATCTTTATGTATTAAGACAAAAGATTACCGGAAAGACATAAAGATTAAAATCAAATTGAAATGATAAGCAAAGACAGATCAGTTTGTGAACGATTTACTCCTTTTTTCCGAATATCGCCCATTTTTCCTTTAACATATAACACTAGTTACTTCACAGTTCTTAGTATACTTCTAGCGGCTTTAATTGCAGTTAAAGAAGATTAACATGATGACATCGTTAAGTTGAATACAATTAAAAGCAAGAATATAAAAATGGTATGAAAGTAACCTCTCCAGGCTGCACCACGATGATATGTGGAGTGAAACCAAACCCTCCTGATCCTACAACACAAGATTTACCATGATAATAAGACGAATGATTACAAATTGCAGTGTCTAATAAAAGTTTACTAAGCATATTGATGATTCGTGCCTGCATACATAAATGCCGATAGCAACATAAGTCACACCAAATTATCAAAATAAGCAAGACAAGACATACCAAATTTCTAAACCCAACAATGACAGTGCGAGTAACCAAACACAAGTTTCAGATCACATGCAATTTGGAATATACTACGTACTCAAGAACAAATGAAGTTACAAAACAAACCACAATTTTTTTAATATCACCATACTTATATATGTGCATACAGCCATACACTAATCCATCGCACCAGATCCTTAGTTTCAGTAAATATACGTATTCCTATCATTTACATCGCAACTGCAAGTATTTAACTAACATGAATCTAGCCTACAATCCAGAATCATAGTATCAGAATAAAATTCAACAGAAAATGGGGTCCAAAGACGTACCAAGTCAAATAAGAACTAATCAGATGCATAGCCCACCAAACATAGTCACAAAAAGTCTAACATAAAAAAACATTCCATGTTCCACTATGATATTATTGTAGGCACAACTACAGACCAATAAATATGGATCTAAATTGATCCAAAATTCAACAGTCATTTACTCAATTCATAACTAAACAGTATTTCATGCAGTAAACACCAGATTTACCATGGGAAAACATGACATACTTTCAAAGGTGTCAAAGTTTGTAACAAAAATATTGCTTACGGAAGACATTAGTGAGTAGCCAATTTATAGTGACAGGCTGAAAATTGCAACCTTTAATGTCATCAAAATAGCAACACTCGAAAAGTCAATGTTCCACCTGTCAATGTACAACTTATCGTAAATGTTCACATTTCATTGTTTCTCATGAGATGCCGATTTATACATTATAAAAAGGAGGTGATTCGTACGCCAATAAAAATGATCCATAAACCACTAAAACTGTTAAAAGTTACAACTTTACCCTTTCATCCTTCTGTATATCCGGTATTCAAGGGTACAGTAATAAAGTTAGATATTTTAGTGCCGTATGAATCCATTTTTGCGATGCACAAATCAGCCCCTAAAAACTAATTACACAAACTAAACACATTTACGAAATCTAATAACCTAAACCGAACAACAATAAATACATCATTACACTAGGAAATTAGCCACGCATCACATAAAAGGAAAACTCATCATACCAAAAGATTCCCTTATTTTCGGCTTCTTATTAGCCGAACCCGGAGGCCTCCCTCTAACCTTCTTCGCAAACCCATCCTCCATCGGAATAGAACTAACCGGCGCCGCAATTAAAGGCGGCGCAGCCGTCTGCGGCATCTGCTGCTGATGCTCCCCACCTCCATACCCTCCATTCACCACGCCACCTGCAGCCCCCACATTAACATTAACAGGTGTCACCTTCACACTCCTTACAGC
>LBNU01000494.1:125907-161530 GCA_014162995.1 Artemisia annua
TTTTTTTTTTTTTTTTTTTTTTTTTTTTTTTTTTTTTTTTTTTTTTTTTTTTTTTTTTTTTTTTTTTTTTTTTTTTTTTTTTTTTTTTTTTTTTTAATGAAAAAAATCATAAAAAATGTTTACAGACATTGTGTACATCAATAATTTGTTTCTACATCCAACTTCTCTTTAGTATATATATTAAATTTGATTGTACATCATAATATAACAAGTTTAAAATTTTAGGCATCAAAAATATTTTCGCATATTTTTTACTACGCCAAAAGTTTTTCTTTTTTTTTTTAGTTCGTATATAAACTCAAAGTTAATAAAACTTTATTCACAATTTTTAATTTGGTGGTTCGTCCCCCCTTCCTACGGGTTCCCCACCCCAATAAGTAAGGCATTTTTTTTTTTTATATATATCAACATTATCTTTCTTTGGGAGAAATTTTTTAAAAAAGTTTATATTTTTTTCATATCATTTTACATTTCTTACAAGTATATGCCATTTTATTTGATCTCATCCCATCTCGAAAAGACTGTCCACAAACAAAAAAATGAAGAAATTATGATATGTGTAATTAATTGCAAATTTTGATTGATAAAATGTCATGTTACCTTCATTGTTATGTATTACAGAAATTAAAATTGGGCAATTAATGTGAGTATTGATTAAAAGGAAAAACTTTTAAAAAAAAGTCATAATTAATATTCTTATATTAAAACTAGACACCTTTTTGGGACATTAATAAATAGCAATATGAACACTTTTAGTATGATGCAATGAGTATTAAATAAAAGGGGAAATTGCAAATTTAGTCACTAAACTTGTTCAAATGCGCAAAAAAGACACTGAAACAAAAAGTTTTACAAAAACGCCATTAACGTTTTATTTTTTTGCAAAAAAACCACCGACAGCTAACTTTTGTTATTTTCCTCGTTAAGTGGTACGTCATTGAGGGTAGTATCGTCTTTTCGTTGTTCATTTTGCCGCCAACCTTTTGGTATAAATGTGACATACCTCAATGGCTAAATTTGCAAAGTTAGTTTTCATGTTTGCATATTAAATTGTCAAAGCCTTCGGTCATTACACACACACACACACAAACAGAAACACACACACCCTTTGGTATAAAATGTGAAGGGGTCGTTTGATCCCGATTTTCTTGATATATAGTGTCCGATTCGTATCACAAGCACAAACATGAAATTGAATGAATTCTAACCATAATACACAAACACAAACTTGTAAATGCTATTAATAGAAGCATATGACAGAAACACAAAACAAACACAAATATATTATGTATAAGATATTGGATGAGTATTGATAGGAGTCAAGCATCACTAAACATTTAAGCCATAACAGAGTATTGTACCAAAAAGATGAACCCATCACAATGCCTCTACACACCTTTTGGTGTATCCGAAACAGAGGCAATATAGTTCAAGTTACATTAGTCAAATTACATACGTAATATACACCCTAATTAAAACTGTTTTTGTTTCTACGCATTACATAATCCCAAAAGATGAACCCATGTCTCATACTTCAAAAGCTTCTACTGGATGAACCAACAGGTGATCAACTATACCTGCACAATCAAAATATGCAATGAAATGAGGTTACTATAATATGTGATGACGTATAGTACGGATAGCAGGCTTACCAGGTCTGGACTATACTATACGACCGGGCTCCGGCCCAACAGGCAAAACCGGGCTCCGGCCTAATAAACCCACGAAGTTGGGTATGACCAAATGCCCAAGCCACGAGCAGGGCACAAAGACGCCTACGGACAAGTTGAGTGGCACTCCTAAAGTACGCTCACGGACCGGGCCACGGTCCAGAATCCACGTCCACAAAACATCGATTAAGCCACGGACCCTTGCCCGACAAGGGCCCCACCTCGGGATATGATTTTCTCACTCATCCCAATACTCTCATATTCCTCTGACAACATGAGTACTTACTCTCACGCTGGAGCTTAATCGTGGGGTCCGTCTCTACGGTAAGGCTAACGGTTTACTCTCATTTTGTGCAGGAATCAAACACTCACTTGGATTAGTGCAGAATTTACCACTCGAGACGCCCGTCTAGAGTAGCCCAAAGCATTATCAATCCCAATCTCAACCCATCACATTTTTTGCACTAACAAGTTGGCGCCATCCGTGGGACCCAGTGTACAACTGCGTTCTCAAAAAATACTCACCATGAGCCAGCAAGCAAACACCAACACGTCCGCACCCACGTCCGCCGTGCGAAATACGGGCGTAAAGGATAAAGAGACGGTATTGGGAAGCAATGGCGTACCTACACCTAGCACAGATCTTCAAGATTACTGTGAAAGGAACTACGACCAAATAATGCCAATCATGGCTGAGAAATATCTTCAAAAACAAAAGCAACAAAAGCTCAGTGAGGTAAAAGCTCACCTTGCCTTCAAAGAAGCATCACAACAATCTGAGTCCAGAACACCCCACCAGAAGAAAGACCTCAGGAGAAATATTGAAGCTAAACGTTGATGAAGCACGTCCGCGAGCCCTAATTCACGAAGCCGCAGGTCGAGATCTCCAAAAGGAAAAGGTCCAGAGAGGAAAGATGTGTTCATGAGGCTGGAAAACGGAGTGTTCTATAGGCTCGGGGGCGAAAGCAAAGAGAGAAGTATGTCCGCATACTTGATGCGCGGGATTGCGACCACGCACTAGGGTTTTACTTCTCAAGGGATCTTGAGAAGCTTGCAATCCCCACCAGGCAGTGTACCTGACCGATGTAGTATAGTGTAGTGGCAAGTACCGGGGGATTGATCGTTCTCTGCGGGAATAGTGTCGTTAGGATTGAAAAGCTACTCTAATAGGTCTAGGGGTGAGGGAAGATTCTTTTTGTATTTTATTATTTTTAGGAAAGCAAGTAAAAATCTCGGGTTTGAAGGAGTGGGCGGAATTAGTTGCTAGTCAACTAACCCAAATAACTACTAATGCAAATAAAATAAAATAACAAGAAAGTAAATGGTTGTGAAAACTAATATGGAGAGAAGTGTGTTTACTTAGATTTCCTTACTCCCTAACTATCTTTTACCGATTGATTAGTGTGTATTAATTGCGTGGATGACGGATTGTATTCCTTAATACCATTCGTAGGGGTGTGTACGGACTTCCCCTAACTCTATGAGCTCCTACTTCACTCCTATGTCGAGCCGGCTAAGAAGCTCCTAACATGGGATCACTAGAATTCGCTCATGCATTAAATACAATCAAATAACCTTAGTACACCTTGGTTCATGTTTCTTAAGACGTTCAAGCATGTTACCAACCGGAAGTCTGCCAGTTTTCTTAAGCCTAACATCGATAATCACCCATCCAATACAATTAATAACACACCATTCAATCAATAATCAATAGTTAGGTTTCATTAGATCTAAGCAAACACAAAGAAAACCTAGCCTAGCATGTTAAACAAAAGACAAGCGTAAGATAGAATCAAACAACACATAGACATATTGAATGATTAATTGATTACTTATCTTCAATGTAACATGAGAGATCCAAGGGTATAAAACCCTTTAAAAAAGCTGCAAAAATCGTCTAGGGTTTCTCTCTAAAAAGTTCCACACTTATGACTAAAAATTATGCGAATATATATAGAAAAACAGATCTGACGGCGTCACGTTCAAGAAGGCAAAGATCTGAAGTTGAAAACGACGACCTGGCAGAGCCCTGGTCATGTCGGGACTCTGATCTGTTCACTCCCCGTATCTGTCACTTCAAGATGCCAAAAAGGACCCGCATGCTGACTCAGGTCAAGACATACGACGAAAGCGAGGATCCGGAGGACCATCTAAAGATCTTCTAATCCGCGGCAAAGGTGGAACGCTGGGCCATGCCAGTCTGGTGTCATATGTTCAATTCCACGCTAACAGGTGCCGCCAGAGTATGGTTTGACGACCTTCCACCGGAAACAATAGACAGCTATGATGAACTAAAGGAAGCATTCCTCGCAAACTTCCTCCAGCAAAAGAAGTGCATTAAGGATCCAGTGGAGCTTCATAACATAAAGCAAGGAGAATGAGAATCCCCGGAAGATTTCATGAAGAGGTTCAAAAAGGAGTGCAGACACGTGAAGGGAGCCCCAGAGGTGCTAAAGATATCGGTATTCATGCACGGGATAAATAACCCGGAGTTAATCAAGCGCTTGCATAACAATATCCCTAGAACCGTTGATTAAATGATGAAGGCAACCATGTCCTTCCTCAGAGGAGAGGTGGCGGCTGGAAATCAGGAGCGAAGAAAACCATCTTCATCATGAGGACAATCTGACGGAAGTCAAAAGCAAAATTTTTGAAAAGAGGGATTTAAGAGCCAACAGAGATCGGACAGGAGACCAGACCGGTTCACCCTTCTCTCTAAATCCCCAAAAGAAATTTTGGCTCTAGAAAAAGCAAAATTCAAACCCCCACCTCCGATGACGATCCCGGTCGAAAAAAGGAACGTCAAAAGTTTTGTGACTTACACGGAGAGGTAGGGCATAGCACGGACGAGTGCATACACTTAAAAAGGCAAATCGAGGAGCTGATAAAAAACGGGAAGATGTCGCACGTGATCAAGGAGCTAAAGCAAAATAGCGGAAAGGATCAACAAAAGATAGTAAAGAAAGGAGAAACATCCTTAAAAGACAAGGCACAGGCCATCTTGATGGTACAAATGTGGCAGAAGTCAGTCAAACAAAAAATAACACAAAGCTTCTCTCCCGATCCGGAAATATCTTTCCCACCTTTGGGAGAAGATGAGGGGAATGAAGGCCCAATGATCATAGAGGCTGAAATTGGAGGCCACTGCGTACACCGCATATATGTGGATGGGGGCTCATGTTGGAACAAGAGAAGTGTAAATCATTTGTTAGGGACTTCTATTTATATTTTGTTATAGAATAGGGTAACGTTGTGCAATAGTTGTGAGACATGCGACATAACATACCTATCGCGGTCCTTGTATTTCCGCGATAGTATGCTTGGCTAAGTGTAAGGGTATAAATACCCCCTACCTCATGGGAAGTGAGGTGTGTGTTCTTAACTATCAATGCGAGACTTTCCTTCTTTTCTCTCGTTTCTCTCTCTTCTCTAAAGTGTTCACACCCACTTTATCTCTCTAAGATTATACTAGTGTAGACGTGATATTTTTCAAACAACAGTTGGTATCAAGAGCCAAATATGAATCATTGTTTAGTGTAGTAGTGTTTCAGTGTTGTTTAATCTTCATTTAGTAGCAAAGTTTTGATTTTTAGATGTTTTAAACATCTTTCTCTCTCTAAAAATATCTTAAACTTTCATACGAGGCATAAAGCTTAATCATTTGTGTGATTAATCTTATAACCCGTATGTTAGGATAACATATTTGTGAAAAAGAAAGATCTTTTAGCGTTCTACATACAAAATTTTGTGTCTTTTGTGAAGATTTTAGCTGAAATCGTGGTTTTTAGAGTTTTTGAAAAAGTGTACTTTTTGTTCGTAAAAGTAGGGTTTAAGATTTGCTCGCAGAATTTTGTTCGCAGTAGTAAGGTTTTAGCTGCGATACGAGGGTTTTTGTTCCGCGATACTGCCTGTGATAGTAGTTGTTTTGGGCTGCGAGTGTACGGCTGTGATACTAGCTTTGTGAAGCTTTTGTTACCCACGTGTTTACGAAAGAAAACTCTGCTCAACTCGCAGGAGATATCTGCGATAGCCTTGTATCTGCGATACGAGCTAACTGTTCTGTGATAGTTGATTTTACGAGACTTTTGTTACCCACGTTTTTATGAAAGAAAACTCTGCCCAATTTCTTCTAGGAGACTGCGATAGCAACTGTTCATGAGACTTTTTGTTGAGACACTTGGACTTAAAATTTCTCATAATAACTTTAATTTCACAACAAAAATTCCAAACAATCAATCATCTCTATTCAACACAAATTAAAACACCACTCTCATACATAAACAACACCTCATATCAAAGATCCATTATCACAATGTCTACTGCAACTGATACTAACTATGCTAACATGCTCATTGGTGAAATGTCTAAACCACCAGTGCTAATTAATGGAAACTATACAACTTGGGCATTGAAGATTAAGGCATGGTTAACACAGTTTGATGATGCAACTTACTTGCTAAACTCTATTAGGAAAGGTCTATACAAAATGAAACACAATGCTAACCCCAGTCACCCTGAATTTATAACATCTCAAAGAGAAGCTGAATTAAGTGAGTGATGCAGGTTTTACAGACCAGGTTTTAATATTTATAAGTGTCTTGTTTACCTAAGGTCTACCTAATGCACTATCGGGCAGTGTACCCGGTCGTGTGAGGTATAGCTAGTTGGTAAAGCCGAGGTCGTCCCAAGAGCTATGTGTGTGGAGTCTATCTAAGTTTAGTATCACGTATAAAAGGGGGTTTATGATTGTAGAGATTAATTAACTAAGAAATATAAATAACAAAACAAGTAAATAAATAAAAGAGAATCAATAAAGGAGAAGTAGTGCTAACCTAATTACTACTCTTGTTATTATTATGATTAGTTTTCTATAAGTGCATCCTATTGTATTGTCTGGGGGTTATACACATTTAGGATCAGAGGGTTAAATCACCTAAATCTATCTTACACCTTGTCCTATTCCCGCCTATTGTAAAGACGAGAGTTCATCGGGCGACGTGAACCTACGAAGATGCAAGAGTCATTAAGTACCTCTACTATCATGGAAAGGTCTAGCGGGATGCGGCATGGTCAGATCTTACACCCCCTCTATCTCCTTCAAGTGTATCGCATTGGTAGGTGGTCCTAGGGTTAATTCGCACATGTATGGTGATATTTCTATCACCAAGTCACATCCCCATCGGCTTGGGTCCTAGGGTTAATTCACCAAGCCTCCAAGGAACTACCAATGCTCAACACTACCAGAACTAGAGTGTCCTAAGACTCGCCATGAAAGTATACAAACAATACTACAATAGATGCATAGTAAACTAACTCATAACAATAACAATTTTGATAACAAGGCTAACACCAAGAGGTGTTTAGCCACTCATATTCATAAATGCAGTAAAACAATATTGTGTTATTACAAATGTAAACATGAATCGAATACAAGACAAAGGTATGAATAAACTTATGATTGGTGTGTGAATCCTCCCTTGGAAATGACTTGTATGAGGCTAGAACTTCGTTCCTCCTGCTCCCTGAGTTTCTCCCAACTTCTGTATGGTGAAAAGTGAATGAATAAACTCAGAATTAGGGCTGGTATTTATAGGCCCGACTTTGCTACGACATAGCTGATTGAGTTGCTACGCCGTAGCCTTTGTAAATATTGACTACGCCGTAGCTTGATCAAGTGCTACGGGTGTAGTTTCTTCATTTGATGTATCTACGGCGTAGTTATTTGGGGAACTATGCCGTAATTTCTTCTTTGGCCACGTGAGTTCTTTACTGCCTTATTTTGGGGTCTAAGCCATAGGTGAAGAGTTGCTACTCCGTAGAGCCCTTTAGTAGATCTATACGCCATAGTCATGGATAGAGCTACGCCGTAGTCTTCATAAGTCCTTGCTACGGCAAAGGTAGATGACACCTCTATGCTGTAGTTAGTGCAGAATCCGCATACTTCATGTATTTTCACTTTAGTCCTTCCAATTCCGCGTTTCTTCGTTCCCTTACTCATCTTTGCCCTGCAAACAGAATATAAACAAATAAGAGTATATATCCTAACATATGAATACAAAAGATGAGTAATTAAGGGGGAAATTAACACTTAAATCATGGACTTATTTGATGTTATCAAATATCCCCCCACTTGAACTCTACTTGCCATCAAGTAGACCTTATTAGAATAATTTTTAAAAAGATATTCCCAAGAAACTGGAAAATATGAGTCTAAAAACTTCCTATGCTAGAATATATCAAAGCCGAACACCTCACGAAACTGGAACAAACACTCATCTCTCTCTCATAATCTAAGTGTTAATTTCAGGGTGATCACTCAATGCACAATCATAGAATGTATTCTATCATAGGCTTGGCGGTTACACAAATCTCTACCACTAGAGCTAAGGTCGAAACAATTTTTAAAGGCAATATTGGGTGAACACATATAAGGCTTGTGGGTGTAGTGTTGTTACTAACATACTACGGCAAAGGCGACAAAGGCAATGGTACATGACCGGAACGCCGGGCAAGACACCAATGACTTCTCAAATCCTTCACCTAAGCATGATTCACAACTAAAGGGTAGGATAAGACATGGGATGCACAATAATGGTGTAAAAAGAAAAAGAAAACAAGTAGTCTTAGCCTATAACCGAGTTGCTACCACTTGCCGTTCATCCAAAGTCCAAGCTTCAAAACGCAAAAATTGGATCATGTAACAAGTGTGTGCCATTAGCGGACGTCATGATGGGCACCTCACTTGATCTTCATGTTGGCGATTAAGAACCAACAACTTCATTCTTCATATATGACCGAAGTGGCCTCTTCGATACTAATTCTTTCAAAGCTCATATTATGGTGCTATACAAGGTTGCACCAAAGATAACATATCTACATACGGAATTTCACATTTTTTTTTCATAATAATAACAAGAAATAAATATATCCCCCACTTGAGATGAACTATACATGTACAAAGGGGGTTTCTCATGATCTTCAAAGATTTGTCTTCAACGTAGGTGTGATTCTTGAATCTCTTGACTTGAACCTCAAACTAGAACAAGTGGCAACTTCCTAACCATAAACCAAGACTACACGGTAGGCTAAGGTGTATAGGTGTATCGAAACAATAATATGGGTAAGAAACGAAAGGATAGGCTGAAAAGGGTCTATCTAGGGGTATCTTGCACTAAAAGTGAGTGCAACAAAGGGTTTAACACGGGGGTCGAATAGTCAATGCGACTAATCGATAAACACACACATGTAGGTTATTTGGGTGATAATCCTAAAATATTGCCTTCTTAAAAAGTTTCTTCCAAATGTATCAAGAAATCTCAATACACTACTCATCTATGGTTTCAAAATGATGTAAAGGCCAAGTTCTAAAGTTTACAAACTACCGGCACACTCATAATTTAGGTGGATATGGGGTAAAACAGGGAAAACTGAAATAGGCTAAACCTCACCATGGTATTAAGTGTTAATGTGCTCGGCTAAGGTCTATTCTAGTTAGGTTCGGAAAAACATGTCAAAAGTTTTAAAGTGGCATAATTTTTCAAAATAAACTAGAAAAATGGGGCAACATAAAGTTCAAGTAATAATTCTACTCCCGTCCCGCCACTTGAGTTGTACAAAATCCTTTTTGTACATAAAATAAATAATAAAGAGGAAAAAGTAGAATTGGAAAGAGAACTTCCCTGAAATTTGCTCTTGAAAATGATAGAAGGATCATGTTGGAAAACGTGCCTTCTCTTCGCCTAATGAGTAAACTTCAAATCCCTGAAATCACAGAACTACCAAAAGCATAAAACCTAAAAAATAAAAATAAAAATAAAAATGAAAACCTAACTCACTTTCGTAGGAATCACGATTGCATTTAGCGTATGCAACAAGCCTTTTAAACCACTTGGTGTCCCAAGTGGACGAGTGAAGTCTTGTGAGGGTTTACAGGGAACACACCCGCAAAGTTCATTTAAAAACTAATACAAGTTTAAATAATGATTTGTAAAAATAATAAAAAAAATTTTTGGTACAGAAGGAAGCTATGGCGTAGCTGACATGGGTTGCTACGCCGTAGTTGCTAAAAAACTCCAGAATGACACCTGGGGGTTGCTACGGCGTAGTAAGGGTTGGAGCTACGCCGTAGCTAAGTCCCCGGGGATTTTTCTTGGTGCAAAAGTCCAAAAATTTGTTCCCCAATGCAAAGCTTCCTCTAGGACCTGCAAATTATTAACACAAAACATACCAAACCAACAAAATAAAGGAAAATGAAAGGAAAAGGATAATTCGGGTTGTCTCCCGAAAGAGCACTTTTATTTATTATCGAGTTTTTAAGTTAGACTCACTGCCACGGCCTTCAAGTAGGTGCTCGGGCATGCTTGCCTTTTCCGTTGTTCAAAGAGGTTGGTGATTGGTCCCAAACATTAGGAGCTATATATGGTGTCATGCTAAGCTGTTCTTCGACCAGGAAGTTAGCCTTGACCCATTCGTCACGGTATTGAATCTCCAGTTGCTTGTTTAAATGTCTATCTCCGAAGTTCACTTTAACCCAATTTTGGAATGCTATCCCATGGTAGCCTACTTGATTTCTCTTGTGTGCATTAAAACATGCCCATTCGCTACGTTTGGCTAGATTGATTTCGGGCATCCTTCCTCCATCACATTCCTCTTTGAAGGGGTCACACGTAGGCCAAGCTTGTGTTGTTCTTTTTCATGGCGGGTATGCAATAGTGAACCGTCCACTCCACCTTTTCGTTCAAGTTGGAGTTCTTGAAATGGACTTGAAACCATGTTTTATTAATGATTCGCTCATCTTCAAAACACCACCAAACCTTAGCTTTCTTCCTCAATCTTCTAATCGAAACATTCCCCCTCCATTACAATTTGACAAGAGGGTCACAAGTAGGAAGAGTTAGTTTTGACCCGTCGACTATAGTTGTTGAAGGTTCGCAACAGTGAAGTTTTGCTGCAATAGTCACCGGTCCTCCTTCCTCATCTCCTGTTTCTAATCTTATATCCTCTTCATCAGTGTCATCCCAAAAAGATTCACTATCCGGATATGAGTTAACCTCTTGCTCATATTTAGAGCATAATAGGGTTGTATAGGAGAACACATCATCGGAGATTTGAAGTATCGGGGAGATTTCTTCTCCTACTTGATCTGCGTTGCATGAACTAGCTTCTTCCTTGTTTAAAAGCGAGGAGACCATACTTATATTAAACACGATCCTCTCGTCGTATACTACAAATGAGATTTCCTTCTTAAACACATCAATTTTGGTGTGTGCGGTAGCAAGGAAGGGTCTTCCTAGAATTAGGTCCTCTTTGGGGATGTTAGCCATGTCGATGACTATAAAGTCCGCAGGGAACAAGAATTTGTTGATCTTAAGGATGACATTATCTACTATCCCGATTGGACTCGTTTTAGTAGTGTCAGCCATTTCGACCATCAAACTAGTTTTCTTGAGGCTTGTTACCTTAAGGGACAGGAATAAAGACAATGTATTGATACTAGACCCCAAATCAGCTAATGCTAATAAGTCAGAGTTACCAATTGTGCATGAAACGACGAAGCTTTCTGAACTATCCTCCTTTTTCGGTAATTGGCAAGGTATTTTTTTATCGGGCTTGGTTTCTTCTTGCAAAAGATTCTTACCAAAGTCTCTATCATCATTTTCCATGAAAATTGCCTTACATGCCCCAATAGTCTTCTTGCTTTCTTCGATCAAATTATTTTTGTGGATGTTATCGGCCAAATTTTCAATCATTGCTGCAAGATTTTTGAGAGACTCATCATGGTTGGCGAGGCTTTTGTTAGTGGCTTCTTGAAAGTTTTTTAACCATTCATCTTGCTCTCCTTGTTTCTTCCTTGAATCTTCAAGATATTTGTTGATGGTTTCTTCAAGACTTGATCTTCTTTCTCCACAAGGTGGCCGATTGTATCCAGATGGACATGTACGATAACCGTTACCTTGGAATGGTCTACCTTCCCATATTTCACCTCTTCAGTTTTTCTATCGTCCTCATTCAAAGGACAATCTTTAGACAAATGTGGTCCTTCACAAATCTCGCAACCAACTTGAATAGCGTAAACATTCTCCTTGAGCTTCTTCATGTCACGCCCCAAGCTTTCGAGTTTGTTGGTGATGAGGGTAATTCCATCTGAATTTCCAGCAATGCTTCTACTACTTCCACCTTTGTGCCACTTTTAAGAGTGGTCCGCCATGTCTTCAATAGCCTTTAAGGCTTGAGCAGGGGTCATTCCAGGGATTGGTCCCTGAGAATCTAACATTTGGCGAGTGGAGATATTGATCCCTTTATAGAAAATGTTGACCACTTGCTGCTTGTTGAGATCATGAGTAGGGCACTTGTATAAAAGATCATTGTACATATCCCAAGCTTGGTACAATGTTTCATCTCCATCTTGCTTGAAGTTGTGAATATCTTCAAGCTGCTTTGCCGTCCTTGAAGGAGGGCAATATCTTTAGATGAAATGCTTCTTTAGGAGAGTCCAAGTATTCACAGTCCCTGCTGGTAACCTATCGATCCATCTCTTGGCTCCTCCGGTTAATGTCATCGGGAATACTCTGAGCATTATCGCATCATGAGATACTCCCGGAATGTTGAACAAACTAACAATGTAAAGAACATTGTCAATGTGCTCGTGAGCATCTTCCGTCTAGCCTCCCATCGTAGTTCCCTTATGAATTGATTCTTGATTTCGAACTGAACGTCATCCCCAATAGCTGGCCTAACCAAACCAGGCCCTTGCTCTTCTCGTGTAAGAGCCAAATATTCTTCAAGCGTGAGGTTGTCAATGTCAACTTCTGCCATGATACATGAAACTTAAAAATGATCGTGAGAAACTGAAAATAAAAATAAAAATAAAAATTAAAATTAAAAACTTAAATAAAATCCTAATAGCTCCAAGGCAGTGGCGCCAAAAACTTTATGCAGGTTTTACCGACCAGGTTTTAATATTTATAAGTGTCTCGTTTACCTAAGGTCTACCTAATGCACTATCGGGCAGTGTACCCGGTCGTGTGAGGTATAGCTAGTTGGTAAAGCCGAGGTCGCCCCAAGAGCTATGTGTGTGGAGTCTATCTAAGTTTAGTGTCACTTATAAAAGGGGGTTTATGATTGTAGAGATTAATTAACTAAGAAATAAAAATAACAAAACAAGTAAATAAATAAAAGAGAATCAATAAAGGAGAAGTAGTGCTAACCTAATTACTACTCTTGTTATTATTATGATTAGTTTTCTATAAGTGCATCCCATTGTATTGTCTGGGGGTTATACACATTTAGGATCAGAGGGTTAAATCACCTAAATCTATCTTACACCTTGTCCTATTCCCGCCTATTGTAAAGACGAGAGTTCATCGGGCGGCGTGAACCTACGAAGATGCAAGTCATTAAGTACCTCTACTAACCTCGACAAGTCTAGCGGGATGCGGCATGGTCAGATCTTACACCCCCTCTAGCTCCTTCAAGTGTATCGCATTGGTAGGTGGTCCTAGGGTTAATTCGCACATGTATGGTGATATTTCTATCACCAAGTCACATCCCCATCGGCTTAGGTCCTAGGGTTAATTCACCAAGCCTCCAAGGAACTACCAATGCTCAATACTACTAGAACTAGAGTGTCCTAAGACTCGCCATGAAAGTATACAAACAATACTACAATAGATGCATAGAAAACTAACTCATAACAATAACAATTTCATAACAAGGCTAACACCAAGAGGTGTTTAGCCACTCATATTCATAAATGCAGTAAAACAATATTGTGTTATTACAAATGTAAACATGAATCGAATACAAGACAAAGGTATAAATAAACTTATGATTGGTGTGTGAATCCTCCCTTGGAAATGACTTGTATGAGGCTAGAACTTCGTTCCTCCTGCTCCCTGAGTTTCTCACAACTTCTGTATGGTGAAAAGTGAATGAATAAACTCGGAATTAGGGCTGGTATTTATAGTCCCGACTTTGCTACGACGTAGCTGATTGAGTTGCTACGCCGTAGCCTTTGTAAATATTGACTACGCCGTAGCTTGATCAAGTGTNGTGTGTGAATCCTCCCTTGGAAATGACTTGTATGAGGCTAGAACTTCGTTCCTCCTGCTCCCTGAGTTTCTCACAACTTCTGTATGGTGAAAAGTGAATGAATAAACTCGGAATTAGGGCTGGTATTTATAGTCCCGACTTTGCTACGACGTAGCTGATTGAGTTGCTACGCCGTAGCCTTTGTAAATATTGACTACGCCGTAGCTTGATCAAGTGTTACGGGCGTAGTTTCTTCCTTTGATGTATCTACGGCGTAGTTATTTGGGGAACTACGCCGTAACTTCTTCTTTGGCCACGTGAGTTCTTTACTGCCTTATTTTGGGGTCTACGCCGTAGGTGAAGAGTTGCTACTCCGTAGAGCCCTTTAGTAGATCTCTACGCCGTAGTCATGGATAGAGCTACGCCGTAGTCTTCATAAGTCCTTGCTACGACGTAGGTAGATGACACCTCTACGCTGTAGTTAGTGCAGAATCCGCATACTTCATGTATTTTCACTTTAGTCCTTCCAATTCCGCGTTTCTTCGTTCCTTTACTTATCTTTGCCCTGAAAATAGAATATAAACAAATAAGAGTATATATCCTAACATATGAATACAAAAGATGAGTAATTAAGGGAGAAATTAACACTTAAATCATGGACTTATTTGATGTTATCAGTGAGCATGAGATTTTACAATACAGAGCTGACTTTCGGGCCAAGCATTTTATCATGTTGGCCATCTCTGATGAATTTTACAAACATGTGGATAATCATCAAACTGCTCAAGACATATGGCTAGCACTAGCATCACTGCACGACAAAGAAGAACATCAACTCATCAAACGTGATCTGGACAATGGAATTTACTTCCATATGGACAAATTTTAAACACTCTTTTCTGAATCAACATCACTAACTCATCCACTCTATACTCACAAAGATTCCTTTGATGTTATGTTACCAAACCATCCATCCACTCTCTTCAAAACTAATGATGATCAAGAAGACAGTGAGCAATCACAAATTCAAGAGCTCATTCAGCTTGGTAATGCCATTCAGAAGTACACTCAAACTGACAAACCATCCGTCAAAAAAGTTATGGCAAGAAATTCTGATGATTCCAAGAAGAAGATGGACATGGATATAAAAATGGTATCTTATTGTAAACTAGACATTGAACATCTTAACTTCATGAAAGATACTGATGATGATGAGGTTGATTTAGGACCAAGCATGGTATTCATGGCAAATGTTGAAGAAGTGGCAGACATGGATATTCCAATGGAGGATGATTTTGAAGCTCAAGAAGAAAATGCTACTCCAAGCTATAATACAGATGCTGAAGAAGATGACACTCTCGTCAACAAGGTACACACATCTGATGCTTGTGATTATGATGCTCTTGATGAATTGATACATGGTCATCCTCGAACGATTAATAAGTCAATTGCCACTACCACACGTAGTGAAACATCTACACGTGATAATACTCAATTACATACTGATAGTATCGAGAGTAACCATGCATCAACAAGTCAAGATCATGTTGATATGCTCCAAAATTATGCCACTATTCAAACTCAGATTGAAAATTATGCTAACTTGATAAAAATAGAAAAAGACAAAAGTGCTTCTTTAGAGAAGAAAATCAAGGACATGTTATACGAAGAGAAGTTTGAGCGACCATTAGTGCTTAAAAGGCAAATTAAATATTTACAAAGTGAAAATTTTCATTTCAAAAGAAATATTTCACAAATTGAAAAGTCTAAAAAGAATCTAGAAACCGAAGTTTCAACTCTCAAAGAAGATAAAGCTAATTGTATTAAACGATTAACTAAAGCTGAAACCAAACTTCGCACTGATCATCAGACTACTCAGACTATGCACATGTTACTTCCTAAACCAGATCCTTTACTAGATTTCAAACAGGGAATTGGTTATACACAACCGTCTTATCTTGATATTGTCAAACGTCAAACACCAAGTTTGTATAATGCTGATTACATGAGACGTGATACCTTCAAAGATTACATGTTTGTTCCTAATGACATCTCACAAGAGGAAATCCAAAAACATTTGAAAGTTAAACAAAAGAAAACCAATTTCTCTTATTTTAATGCTGATTATGATTTGATTAACAAAAAAATGTTCTTTCAAGGAAACCGACAAATATTAAACATCATGTGGAGCAGGTAACTGACAATCCATATGATTCAAGTAAATATGTTAGTTTAGCAAGAAAAACTGTTTGTAGTCTCAGAAATCAAATAAATGGATCACTAAATATTATTCGCGGTAAGCAAGAGTTTCAAACTGACGAACTTTTAAGATCCAATTCTTACGAAGTGGATGTTCTAAAGGAAGTCAAGAAACAGATAAAGTTTTTTATCGAGCCTCCCGTAAATAGTATTCGCGATAAATTTAAAATCTTTGAAGATAACTTGATGACTGAAATGCAAAATGATTTGAAATATGTCACATCTCTTGAAGATGAATATGACCTTTTAAGCTTAAACTCTGACATTCAGAAGGAATATTTTCTAAATCAATTTGAGTCAATCAAACCACAATTAGTGTCAAATGAGGAGAAAATTGAGATTTTAGAAATAAACAAACGTCTTTAGAATTGGAAACCCTTTTATTCAAAGAGAGTCTAAAAGAGCGTTTGCAAAAGAATGTTGAGTTAAACGAGGAATTATCTTGTCGTACTGCCAGGTTTGAAAACTCTTGTGCTAAACTTGAAAAACAGTCTTTAATGTTTGAAACAAACTGGCAGCGTAAAATTGAGGAAAACAAATACGACAAGATTTTCTACGAAAGTTCTTTGAAAATAATCTTAAAAGAGAGTGAAGAGCTCAAATCTAAAGTGCTTGATTTGATGAAAACCAAGAATAATGAGTTTATTGCTTCATGCCAGTTGGAAAATCAAAATTTTTCATATTTTTCGAACCAACCAACTACTTTGGCAAAACTTAAACACAAAACTCATATTCTTGAGCCAAAACATAAAGAGGTTTTATCTAATACTAACGTAATCGCTCCTGGTATGCTTAAAATTGGATCTACATCTTCTAGAGAACCATATGGAACTAATGATATGCTTCATAAAAAAGATTCAGAAATAGCTAGGAATCAAGCGTTACTTAGTAAGGACATGCCTTTAGATGCACCGTTGTGTTCCTTGACTCCTCCCCCTATAGAGAATAAACCAAAAGGGTCAAGGAAATACAAGAATAAGAATCGTAAGAAACAGAAAACAGCTTCATATGATCAAACCTTAAAGTCTCCTAACGCAGATTTGTTTTTTGATCCAGGTTTAGACAATACTTGTAGCAGCGAGAGACCACCTAAGAATTATGCTTTGAAGAATAGAGCCTCTTAGCCTCAAGTTTTAGAAAAACCTAGATATTTTAATGCTTTCAATAAAAAACGCTCTAAGCGAATGGATGACTGTAATGACTTAAATGTGCATGGATATGTTGCTTCTAATAGCAAGAATGCTCATTATGATTCTGTTACTTATAATTCTGCTTCTGTTAAATGTGTGCATGCTTCTTTGAATCATAACAAAATGAATGACAACACCACTAGGACTGCTACTTCAAACGTAGAAAACACTAAGCAAAGCGAAAAATGGGCATGGATTCTAATGGGTAGAATGTTTGAACAACACAAAGAGTCCCCTAGAACTTGCCTTAAGTGGATTCCCACTGGAAGAATGTTCAAACAAGTAGGCTATAAGTGGCTACCGGTTAAGAAGAAATCTGAACCTAGCATAAATAAAACTGAAAGATTTAATCCACTAGGTTTGCATTCTATTCTGTCTAACTGTGTGGAACCACTCTATCAGTGGATTCCCAATTTTCTGTTTTTTGCTTTGATGTGCAGCTTGTCCAAGTGTGCCTTTGGTACCTCGACTCGGGGTGCACCCGGCACATGACCGGGAACAAGGCACTGCTCAAGAACTTCGTAGCCAAATTATTGGGTATAGTGCGTTTTGGGAATGATCACATAGCTAAAATCACCGGTTATGGAGATCTCATTTATGATAAGGTTACAATTCAAAGAGTCTACTTTGTCGAAGGACTTGGTCACAACTTGTTTAGTATTGGTCAATTCTGTGATAGTAGTTTAGAGGTGGCTTTCAGAAAACATTCGTGTATTGTTCGTACTCTTGAAGGCGTTGATATTCTCAAAGGTTCCAGGGATTCGAATCTATACCAAATTGCACTAAAAGAAATAACATCACCAAAACCGATTTGCTTGCTTGCAAAAGCGACAACATCACAAAACTGGCTATGGCATCCTCGATTCTCTCACTTGAACTTCAAATCACTAAACAACCTTGCCAAAAACAATTTACTTAAGGGATTACCAAAACTATCCTTCAAGAGGGATCATCTTTGTTCCGCATGTAAATTGGGAAAGATTACACGTAAAACACTCAAATCCAAGACCGAAACGAGCACTGTTGCTCCCTTGCATATATTACATATGGATTTATGTGCTCCAATGCGTGTTGTCAGCAGAAATGGATAGAAATACATTTTGGTTATTGTGGATGACTACTCCGGATTTACTTGGGTTATTTTTCTTGCTTCAAAAGCCGAAACAACAAATGAGATTATCAAGTTTATCAAAAGAGTACAAGTCGGTCTACAAGCTCCTGTCCGGTACGTTAGAACAGACAATGGAATGGAGTTCACGAATCAGATTCTTCACAATTACTTCGATTCAGTTGGCATTACTCATCAAAGATCGGTAGCTTATACTCCTGAACAAAATGGTGTAGTTGAAAAACGAAACCGTACATTAGTAGAAGCTGCAAGAACAATGTTATCATATGCCAAACTCCCACTCAATTTATGGACTGAAGCTGTAGCAACCGCTTGCTTCACACAAAACCGATCCCTCATAAATAAAATATTCAACAAGACTCCATATCACATCATTCACAAAAGAAAACCCGATGTAAAATACTTACGCACCCTTTGGTTGTAAATGCTACCCTCTCATTGACCGTGATGACCTTGATAAACTCAAAGACAAGGGGGACATTGGAATCTTCATTGGATATTCTAGACAATCAAGTGCATTTCGTATCTACAATCGGAGAACAAAGTTGATACAAGAAACAATCCATGTTCATTTCGACGAAGTAGAAGATATGGCTTCTGATCATGTACGATCATAACCCGCACAAAAGACTATGACTTCTGAACAACCCAGTTCAGGACTCGCACCAAAACCTACATCATCAACACCAGCACCTAATCAGACAAACAAGGGAGCGTTAGATGGATTGTTTGAGAATTTTTATGATGAATCATCTGGAGGAAACAAGATGAAGATGTCTACATTATCCGCTGCAACTCCGATTATCGAAGTAAACCATCAAGAAGACATACCATCCCCAGTATCTGGTACATCAACAACTACTTATGAAGCTGCTGATCCCGTACCAAATACACCTCCAATCATCCCGATTCAACAAGAACTTTCACCAAACAACACCAATCCAACCTTCACCTTACATGTTGATGATCCAATAATTACCAATACATCATCTGAAGAAGAACCATTCATTAATCCATTTGCAACTCCTGAATATGAGGTCGGTGAACCTTCTAAGATGCATAAAAACGATTCTTGAGATATGCAACCAACTTACCAACCACATCTGTATAGAAGAAGATGGACTCACGATCACCCCTTACAACAAATAATTGGCAATCCTTCAAAACCAGTTCAAACAAGAAGTTCTTCCGCAGAATTCTGCTTATATAATTCATTCCTAAGTAGGTTTGAACCAGCCAACGTCAAAGCTGCACTTACCGATCCAGACTGGATTGTTGCTATGCAAGAAGAAATAAATCAATTTATACGCCATGGCATCTGGATAAGGGTTCCACGTCCTCTTGGNAAACAAGAAGTTCTTCCGCAGAATTCTGCTTATATAATTCATTCCTAAGTAGGTTTGAACCAGCCAACGTCAAAGCTGCACTTACCGATCCAGACTGGATTGTTGCTATGCAAGAAGAAATAAATCAATTTATACGCCATGGCATCTGGATAAGGGTTCCACGTCCTCTTGGGAAACTTATATTAACTTTGAAATGGATTCTGAAGAATAAGCTTGATGAAGATGGTAATGTACTTCGAAACAAGGCTCGTCTTGTAGCTCACGGTTACAATCAAGAAGAAGGGATTGACTTTGATGAATCATTTGCACCAGTGGCCAGGATCGAAGCAATACGTTTATTCTTAGCTTATGCAGCTCATAGATCTTTCACCGTATACCAAATGGATGTGAAAACGGCATTTTTATATGGGGACTTAGAAGAAGAGGTGTATGTAAGTCAACCAGAAGGCTTTGTTGATCCAGATCACCCCGATGATGTTTACATTCTTTACAAAGCAGTTTATGGACTCAAAAAAGCACCACGGGCATGGTATAAAGTGTTATCAGAATATCTGCTTAAACACAAGTTCGTCAAAGGTTCAATCGATCCAACTTTATTTATTAGAAGGAAAGGTGACAACATCATGCTAGTCCAAATTTACGTCGATGATATCATTTTTGGATCTACAAATCCTAAGTATTGCAAAAATTTGAAGATATCATGCGACAGAAATTTGAGATGAGCATGATGGGTGAGTTAAAATTCTTTTTGGGTCTACAAATCAAACAAACTCCTCGTGGTATCTTTATACATCAAAACAAATACACGATGGAAATTTTGAAAAAGTTTTGAATGGATAAATCTGACTCTATGAGTACACCTATGTTGCATAGATCTAAACTAGATGAAGATAGAAATGGTAAACTAGTCGATACTACTAAATACCGTAGTATGATTGGTTCACTAATGTATCTGACAGCTAGTCGGCCTGATATTCAATTTGCTGTTTGCATGTGTGCCCGTTACCAATCTTGGCCAACGGAAAAGCACCTTACTGCTGTAAAACGGATCTTTCAGTACCTTAAAGGAACACCTCACATGGGCCTTGTGTATCCGAAAGATACCGGTTTTGGACTAACTGCCTATTCAGATGCAGATTATGCAGGTTGTCAAATTGATTGCAAAAGTACTTATGGATCTGCTCAATTCTTGGGGGAGAAGTTAATCAGCTGGTCTTCAAAGAAACAAAATCATACTGCATTGTCAACTGCAAAAGCTGAATACATTGCTCTCTCCGGATGCTGTGCTCAAGTATTATGGATGAAAACACAATTGACGGACTATGGCTTCGTGTACAACAAGATTCCAATCTATTGTGACTCACAAAGTGCCATTGCCATCTCTTGTAACATGGTACAACATTCGAAGACCAAGCACATAGCAATCAGATACCATTTNATTGTCAACTGCAAAAGCTGAATACATTGCTCTCTCCGGATGCTGTGCTCAAGTATTATGGATGAAAACACAATTGACGGACTATGGCTTCGTGTACAACAAGATTCCAATCTATTGTGACTCACAAAGTGCCATTGCCATCTCTTGTAACATGGTACAACATTCGAAGACCAAGCACATAGCAATCAGATACCATTTCATAAAGGAACATGTAGAGAAACGGACAGTGGAATTGTACTTTGTGAAAACTGATTACCAACTTGCCGACCTCTTCACAAAAGCTTTGCCACAAGAAAGATTCGAATACCTACGACAACGTTTAGGAATGGCAAGCATTCGTGATGATATTGACAAACAAGAGGTCAAAGAAGTCAACAAAGTAACAGACATCACAAGTACATCTCGTAAAACATCTAGGTAATTATTTCTATCATTATGGCAGTTGATTAAATCATAGATCAACACCCGTTTTTCAAAAATAAAGGACTCTGTACGTACGCTTCAGTGCGTCAATCCTTCAGAAAAGAAAAGAAATCTTCTTATTTATAGTGAGCAAAATAATACAAGATTTTTCAAAAAGTTTTTTTTTTCAAAAAGTTTTTATAAAACCTTTTCAAAAATGTTTTGCTCATGACAAGAAAATCTTGAGCACGTTTTTCTGATTATTAATATAATCTTTTTTAGCTCAAGTAAGAATAAAATGTCAAAAACAATGCTACCCTGCTCAAAATAGATCAAAAACAGTTTAAAATATTAAGCTATTTTTGAGGGGGAGAAATGGAGAAGTTTGTTTTTGAAATAAATCAATAAGTCGCACACGTCGGTTGCAATTTAAATATGTTGTTGAAAATACAAAATGATAAAAAGTTATTAAAAAGTTGATGAAAAAATACCATCACTTCAAGGGGGAGTGATTGATTTTAGTTGGGAAAAATACCATCACTTCAAGGGGGAGTGATAGATTTTAACTTTAAACAATTTTGATATAACACAAATGTTCATTTATTTGAACTAAAATGTTTTCAAAATCTTTGTTAAAATTTAAATTGAAAATAAAAAGTGTTTGTGAAAAGTATGCCAAAGTCAATGGGGAGTTTTGTATAAAGTCACAAAACTGTTTTGAACCCTCTCCTAGTTCAAAAACTCTCGCTGACCCGGGTTCAAACACAAAAGGTTCAATAGTCAATCGGGTTAATAAACCCCTTTGGGAATGCGAGAAAAACACACACACTTACTATCACAGAATCCCTCTCACTCTTTCTCTCTAAGAACAAAACCACTCGCATCGCATAACTCACGCCTTTTCAGATTTTTCTTGCATATTAAGACCGTTTCGTGCAAAAAGTAAGCTTACAAATCTTTTAATATAACGGTTTTACATATATGCTTTGAATTTCAGCTATTGGTTTTCGTTGTTATGCTTAAAATTGAACAATTAGGGCTGCGTATGCATATCGAGTCAAGAAAACTACTAAGTTTGTGATATAGAGTGTTTTGATTCAATTCTTGTGGTTAGATGACTAAGATAAGATGTTTAGATCATGTTTTGAAAAGAAAATGGGAATTTAAACGGGTTGATTTGGGGTAAAAATTGTCAATTTTGGGAAGAAGATGAACAGTTAGGGCTGCGATGGAATACGAGACTTTAGAATAGAGCCAAAACGTGCATTTAATACTAATTTAAATTCTACGAGACTTTGACTGCGATGAGAAGTAAACTCTCGCATCACAGTTGATTTTTTCGCGATGTAAGGCTTTCTAAAAATCCCGCGATGGCTTGCCATCACAGAACTATTTTGCGAAAGTTTTTTTACGAGACTTTATGCGATAAAACTTTTCCATCACATAATTTGCCTGCGATGCTCGTATCATTTTACTCTGCGAACTTTGACTATGTTTGACCATGAATGCGATACCAAATCCGCGATGCTTCCATTGCGAAACTTTTGTCNGATGGCTTGCCATCACAGAACTATTTTGCGAAAGTTTTTTTACGAGACTTTATGCGATAAAACTTTTCCATCACATAATTTGCCTGCGATGCTCGTATCATTTTACTCTGCGAACTTTGACTATGTTTGACCATGAATGCGATACCAAATCCGCGATGCTTCCATTGCGAAACTTTTGTCACCCACCTTTTTCAAACGTTATTCTGCCCAAATTTTTTAAAATCTTTGAAATTTTTTTATAAGTTTTATACTTATATAAAAGTTAACAGACATTTTAATAAATTTTGACTAAGTAACAATCATGATCAAACTTATATTTTATAAATAAAGGGTTATAACTTGTTAAAAATTCAATTTTTATTGAAATTTTTTTCAAAGACATAACTTTTGATCAAATGAGCTTGTCTTGTTTCACAAATTAAAAGATGTTGTGTTCTTTTTCAAAATCTTATCATAAAGAAAATAATCTCTTTAATAAAGATTTTTAAGATTTTGATACACAAATTGCATATGTATAGTTTCAAAAGTATAATTAGACTAGGATTGTATCACTATATTGCCGTTAAATACGTGTGATGCATATGTTTAATTAGAAAATGTAGACTAATCTATGATTGCAATATAATGGACACTACATGATTTAATGCTTGGAATTGATGGATAATTTTCAAACATGTTCTTGGTTGCCAATGCTATGAATTTTAAGTTTAAAAACTATTCATGCAACCTTGTAACAATTTTTTTTACTCTAAATTGTTTTCACAAATGGTTTTGAGACGACTTATCACTATCATAACTAAGAATATCTCATCTTCAAGGTGGTTATTAGGGCTAGTTATCAATTAAAAACTGATAATGCATCCCTTTAGCTACGCAACGTAATAGATTATTCAAAGGTTGACAAGTGTACGGAAATCTCACTCTTATGCTACAAAAGCTCTTTTGAGACGAAATTACTTAAATCTTAACTTATACTTTCTCATCTTCAAGATAGTTATTAGGAATAGTTATCACCTAAAAGCTGATAATGGACTCCTTTAACTAGGCAACGTAATAGAGAATTTAAAGTTTTCTCTTTTGTGATGAAAACTCACGCTCGTGCAATTAAATCTTCTTTATAAAGTTTTTAATCCTAAACACAAGTTTCTAGTTTTTTTTTAACTAGAACACTTAAGTTTGATAAAATGTTGATACTTTTTCCCAAAACTTCATAAAGGCTAGATAAACGTAATTTTTAATGCATGAGCAATGTAAAACAACGTTATATCTATACCTAAATATCTTTTGAAAAAGTATCACAAACAAAACAAACTTCTGGTGAGGAAAACAAAAACAGAAAGAGAGAATTAAATCGCATGTGAAAAGAAAAGAGCATGCGCTTATGCTATAAAAGCAAGAAAGCATAAGAAAAGAAAAAGAAAAAGAAATATGCTCGAAAAAGAAATGCTAGAGCATATAAAAACAGACAGAGTGAAAAATAAAATGTTTATATTATTCATATACTTATCAATTTCATGTCATTTCAGAATCAACGACAAAAATGGCTCAACAACAACAACAATCACAAGAAGTTCCAGTGGAATTATCTGAACAACAACCACAACTGACACCTGAACAAATCCTTATAGAAAAAGAGTATGTTCAATATGGTGACAGCAACTACCTATTCAACCCACACAACTTCAACTGTGAACACCCGATTGTAGTAGAAATACTACGAAATCACCCAATATTCCCTGCTCTTAACGACACAACCATTGAAATCCCTCAAATCTACATACAACAATTCTGGAATACAATTCAAATTGTGAAAGACTCAAAACCTACAATGCTGGAAGTCACTGTGGACAGATACACAACGAAGCTTACTAGTGAATCACTCAGATGTGCACTAAACTTACCAGCAGCCACATCCAACAACAATCATGGTTTTAAAGTTCTACCAGGAAACGCCCAAATCCAAAATTTCTTCCTGGAACTTGGTTTTGATAACAACATCATCAAGCTCAAGAACACGTCTGACTTCAAGAGAAAGTGTCTCCCAGGCTTATGGGCAACTACGTTTTCAATCCTTAATCGATGTCTTGCCGGAAAAGAAGTGGGAATTGATGCAGGGAGATTCTTTATATATCAGATATTCTATGGTGTTGTCAACCAATGCCATTTTGACTATGCTTCTCTAATTTGGATTGAGCTAGTTGAATTGGTCAAGAAAAGAGAAAAGACCAAGTTGAAGAAGAAGGGTGCCTATATTCCTTTTGTAAGATTCATCAAACTCATTATTAGAGATACGATGAAATCAAACAAATTGTCAGCAAGGCCGATTGAAATACGTGCTAACGACAAAGTAATGAAAAATCTTCAACCGGAAAGTGATGCAACAAGTAAGCCGCCAATGCCAATTCCACAAGAGTTGCTAGATCTTGCTGACAAGAACTCAAAGGTATACAAGGAATATGTAAGTAGATCTTCCGTTTCTATGGAAAGCTCAAAACCGAGCAGACCTACCCCTAAAACGCATAAGAATTTAGAATCTAGCATCTAAATAGGACTAGAGACGAGGAGTAAGAAAAGGAATGTTGAAAAAGGGGATAAAAGGCGAAAGCGAATACAAAGACTTTCTGAAATTCAGAAGTCGGGTGATATAAGGGGCGAAGGAGAAAATATCAGGAGTGGTGATACTGCAACACAGAGTAAAGATGACTCTGAAACGACATTGTCTGATCATAACATAGACAATGCCGGAAATGAAGGTATTGCAATAGAGGAGGTGGATAAAACACATAGTGAAGAAGGTAGCAAGGAGACTAAGATAGAATCTGACACCAGTAGTGTTATTAAGTCCTCGGAGATACACCATGTTGATCCCAGTTGAGCAATTGATCTAGAATTATTATCTTAGATAAACCAAGACAATAATGTATAGAAGCTGACTTGTATGTAACCTTAATCACTATGCGGAATATAATGATTAACTTAAGAAGAACACGAACACAAGTAATTCACACCTTAAACACTTCAATATAATTAATACGAGCACTCTGAATAGTGCTAGGGTTTTACAACCTTGAAGTGTATGAATACTAGAATAATACGTACTCTAGTCTAACCCTAGGATCACCTTTTATACACCAAGGAACCCTACGGGCTTACATCAACTTTCTACACAAGACAAAGATATTCTAATACAATAGAATATTACAAAACATCTTTACCATAAATATAAAGACGTGTATACAAACTTATCATCAAGCAGCAGAGATAGTACAGCAGTATCCTTCCAGCAGTAGAGTTACAGCAGTAGAGTCTTCTAGCAGTAGAGTAGTCTGTCAGCAGTAGAGATACTTCAGAAGTAGAGTTAACTTTAAACCCAACACACCAGCTCCTAGTCTCACCTGAGCAAACAACTCCTGCGTCATTCGTTGACACATCGACCAGTTTGCCTTCGGTAATTCTACGTGAAACCGAACCGTTACAGTCTCCCTTGGTCACTCCTCAACCACAACAACAACCAAAAACACCAACAACAACAACAACAAGAACAACAACAACAACAACAACAACATTGCCTACAACAATAACTTACACAACAACAACACCTGAACCACATCATACTGAACCATCAACAACAATCCCACCATCATCAATGCCTGCATCAGATATACCTCCAAGTCACTTAACCATGGGATATCTAAACCGAGCCGTTCATGAATTTCATGTAGACTTTAAAGAACAGAGTGATGCTGAAAAAAAAAGAAGAAAAATTCATGAAGATGTTGCAGAAGAGGTTACTGGAGATGAGGAACTCTCATTTGATCAACTACGAGAAATGATGCTTCAAGTATTCAAAGATCAACCTCATCTACTACAACAAAAGCCAAATCTCTACAACTCACTCATTGCCTTTCAACAAACAGAATCAAATTCTCAACATTTAGCTGGTATACGCTCAACACTGTCAACAACGAAGAAAGCACTACTTCAAGAAATTACTCAGCTAAATGACAAAATATTTGAATTGGAACAAACATGCAAGACACAATCTCGAAAACACCATCAGGATGACCCAGACTCGGATAATCCTGAGGGGGAGAGACGTTCCAAGAGATTGAGACACACCACATAAACCGCATCAGCATCACAACGAACTTCCACAACATCTAGATCAAGCAAGCAGCCTACAAGATCAAGATCTTCTGAAACACAAAAGGATCAAGAAACCATGGCTACGAACGAATCTAGTCAAGATGAAATAGAAACGGTCAGTGTGGTAAATCAGCAATGGGTAAAAGGGGCTCAGATGCAGGAAAGTCACAGGAAAACGAACCAATACAAATGCCAATGGTTGAGAAGCCCGAAGCATCTTTATCTGGTAAGTTTACTACGGGAATCACAAGTCATGTGATGGATGAACTATACGGTAAGATATTAATCGATGCACGGATCAGAGATGTGTATGATCATGAGCTTGTCAGGAAAACCGACAAAACCGTTGCTCCAGTTACAAGTCATCCGTTACTCAAATTCCCAGAACCATCATCATACGAGAACTTTGACTTACATTATCTCATTTCGGGAAATGACAAGTATAGGACTTCAACTTCTACAAGTATTACGTTTAAAGAATGGGGAGATGGATTTCTTGAAGAAGATAGTCACAGAGATAAGTTCATCATTTTTGAGATTGATCAAAGAGAATACAAGGTAGAAGCATACATGAGAATTACCGAGATGAACGAGGCAGCTCAGCAATACTTCATAGCAAGATATAGAGATTCAGCTCCTCGCCACTGTGTCTTCACAAAACACCGGATAGTTTATTATGTATATGTCACCTCATTTCAATTCAGAACTGATGGGTATATCAACTTTGCGGTAAGGAGAGATGACAACCTCGACTAAGTCTTCCGTGAAGCAGATTTTCATCTTCTCCATCCCCAAGACGTCCAAGACATGTATGTATCAAACATTACCTACATGTATGAACAAGGTAATTGTTGGGAATTATTTGTAACAGACTTAAAAGTCTGAATAGCTTAGTTAAGTCAGGTAGATAGTTAAGTCTGCCAGTACTAAGTTAAGTCTGGACAGTGATAGTTAAGTCTGTTTATGTTAGTTCAGTTAAGTCTATTTTGCTGAACAAGTTAGATAAGTTAGGAGATATTATAGGAAAGGATATGCACACGGTTAGATATCTTAGGAGAAGATATGCATGTATCCTTTCGCACGTTTCTAAAATTAGGGTTTCCTTGTAGTATAAAAGGAACCCTAAGGCATTGAGTTCTATGCCAAGTTTTCTAAAAGTTAATAGAATATAAAGTTAGTAATTCCCTGTGTTGTTCTTACTGCTTGTGTTAATATTCTGCGTTAACATCAAGTATACATTGTTTAGAGTTTCTCATATAGATAGTTTGGATTTATCCAAGGTATCTATTGTCTTACAAAGGCTGCTTTGATCCAAAACTTTGGACCTACAAGTGGTATCAGAGCCTCGCTGAGGGACTCTGAGTAAGAAGAAACACAAATCCACACACCAAAACCACTCAAACACTTACCAAAATCTAATAAAGATGTCAAAACCTGTTGATGAATTCTCTAGCCGTCACAGTGATTCTGATGAATCAAACCATGAAGATGCTGTCTCTGATAATGAGAAGCCAAAGCAACAACAGCAGATTGTGCCTGTGGCCAACATCAAACTCTCAATTCTTAAGAAGGAGGAGTATGATATTTGGGCAATGGAGATGGAACATTATCTGGAATACATAGATAATGATGTGTGGAAAGTCATACAGAATGGTAATTCAAAGAAAAGGATCTCTGTAGGCAAGGATGGTATTGTTAAAGTGCTTCCACCAGTCACTGCTGCAGAGATACATGCTGTAGAGAAAGAAAGAAAAGCTAGGACCATTCTTCTGATGGCCATTCCAAAGGAACACCTAAGAAGGTTCCATGAGATGGATGATGCCAAAGAGATTTGGGAAGCAATTCGAATCAGATTTGGAGGGAATGCAAATTCCAAGAAGATGCAGAAGGCTATACTTAAACAGCAATTTGAGGCATTCACAGTGAGCAGTTCTGAAGGGCTTGAAAAGGGTTATGAAAGGTTCTAACACCTACTCTCTCAATTAGAAGCTCATGGTTCACCTGTATCTACTGAAGATGTAAACCATAAGTTTCTTAGAACCTTGCCTTATGAATGGACAAATGTGACCATGAGCATGAGGCTAAAAGATGGTGTTGATGATTGGTCAATTGATGATTTGTTCAACAATCAGGTTTTTGAACAAGACATCAAAGGAAGCTCAAAACCATCTTCAAGTGCAGCTAATGTTGCCTTTGTTGGACAAGGCAAAACCAGTACTAACAAAGTTAGTTCTGGCAGTTTTAATTCTGGCAGTTATGCTTCTTCTTCAAATAACATAAAGGAAAGAGATATTCCTGCTGGCTTTGCTGATGAAGTTCTCTATTCTCTTTTTGCAAAGAGGTCTGATGAAAGAAATCTCATTCATGATGATCTTGATCGGATTGATGATGTTGATATTGAAGAAATGGACATCAATTGGCAACTGGCCATGATTGCACTCAGGATGAAAAGATTTTTCAAGAAGACTGGAAGAAACATCAAATACAATGGAAATAAGCCAGTTGGTTATGATAAGTCAAAACTTGTATGCTGGAAGTGCAACAACAATGGTCACTTGGCTAGAGAATGCACAGCAAAAGTGACCTCTGAAGAGAAGAAGAAGAGGAACTCCACGTATCCAGAAGAGATGCACAAGAAGGAGACAAGCCAGGTTGGTCTGCTGACATGGATGATGGCATTATCAATTGGGTGGAGCACACTAAAGAGGAGGAACCTTCCAATCATGCTCTAATGGCCATAAGCTCTAACTCTGAGGTATCTATATGGTCTAAACTATGTATTGATTCATACAATAGTGTTAAAGCTATTTGTGATGAACAAACTAATCAAATAGAAGAACAGGAGATTAAAATACTTGCTTATGAAAATGGTGTTAAAACCTTAGAAGCTCAGCTTAATAAACTTCAAACACAACTAGCCAATTTAAATCAAAAACTTACTTTTCAGGCTAATGAAATATATGCTAAAGATGAAAAACTGAAAAAGTATAGGAGAATTGGTGAAAAAGCTCTTAAAGATAAAGAAGAATTACAGCAAATAGTAGACAAATGGAAAAATTCTTCTAAAAATTTGTCAAAATTAATAAGTAGTGGTATGAGCTCAACATGTAAAATTGGTCTAGGATATGAGATAAAATCAGATAGTGAGGTTCTAAGCTATGAAGAAGAAATGGATAGAAGCATGTTTACTGGTTTAGATATTGACTTGGCTGATTCTATTGTATATAGTAGATTCTTAAAAACTGATAACTACAAAGGAGTTCCACCTCCTTTAAGTGGAGACTATACTCCTCTACCTGAGAAAAAGTTTGATGAATCACTATATGTGTATGGTAAAAAAGGATCTCAAATGCCTGAAACAAAGGTCTCAGAAGATAAATCCAGTGAATACTCTACCTGCCAATCTAATGACAATGAAGAGTCACTTGGAAACACCTCTGAGCCCTCTGAATCAGAACCTGAAAGTGTGTCAAGTGAAGTGTCAAGGTCTAATTCCGTGAAAAGTGATAAACCTGTTGTGTCTGAACCTAAACAAAAACCTGTTGAACCTAGTTGTGAAACTCACTTAAAATCTCCTAGGCAACAAGTAGATAAGCCAGAGACACCAAAAAGGGAAAAGAATGATAAATGGAATAGAGTGTTAGGAGGAGGTTATGTGTTTACTCAGAAAAGATGCTTTGTGTATAATAGCATTAGTCATTTAATAAAAGATTGTGACTTTCATGAAAAAAGAATGGCTAAAGAAAATGAGTTGAGAAAACAAAGAATGGTTAATATTGGTAATGTTGTGGCTAAACCTGTATGGAATAATGTGAATAGAATTAATAATGCTAATCAGTTTGTCCCTAGACAAGTTCTACTCAATACTGGTAAAACAAATGTTAATTCTGCTCATTCAAGGGTTAATACTGGTCATTCCAAAGTTAATTCTGGTAGACCAAATGTTAATACAGGTAGAAGCCAAGTTAAACCTGTTGGGCAAAAGGTTAATCCTGTTTATCCCAAGGGTAATACTGGATATTATAGACCAAAACAACCAGTTAAACCACAGGTGAACCAAGCTAATCATAGAAATTACTTTGCAAAATCTTATTCACCTGTGAGAAGACCTATTTCACAGGTGAACAATTTTAACCAAAGAAGAAATTTCTCCAAATCAATATCACCTGTGAGAAGACCATTGTAAATAATACAGCTAAGATCTCAAACTCTTATGCTGTAAGGGGTAAAAGGGGGTGTCCTACTACAGACTTAGACTGTTGGAAATGGGACCCATTAAAAAATGAACTTAATTATTAGTCCCAAAGCAGTATCAGTGGATCTTGTTCTTACAAGACTTACAAATATGTAGATCCACAAAATGGACCCAAGCCTGCAAAGGCCTGGGTCATTAAGAGAAACTAATCTCTTATTTCTGTGCAGGATCATCCACTCAAGAACATGGGAAACAGAGGTATATTTGACAGTGGATGCTCAGGGCACATGTCTGGTAACAGGGAGCACATAAAAGATTTTGAAGAATTCAAAGGAGGATCTGTTACTTTTGGAGGTAGCAAAGGTTACATTACTAGTAAAGGTAGAATTGTTGTTGGCAATTTAGAATTTGACAATGTCTCTTTTGTAAAAGAACTTGGGCAATTCAATCTTTTCTCAATATCACAAATTTGTGATAAGCAGCTTAAGGTTCTTTTTACTGAAACTGAATGTTTTGTGTTGACTTCTGACTTTAAGATGCCTGATGAAAGTCAGATACTCTTGAAAGTTCCTAGACAACACAATATGTATAGTTTTGATATGAAGACATCTACACCTGCAAAAGGTTTTGCATGTTTGATTGCAAAAGCTACATTAGATGAATCTAAATTGTGGCACAGAAGATTGGGTCATATTAATTTCAAAAATATTAACAAACTTGTGAAGGGAAACCTTGTAAGAGGTCTACCTTCCAAGGTTTTCAAAAATAACCATGCTTGTGTGGCTTGCCATAAAGGAAAACAACATAGAGCCTCTTGCAAGGCCAAACCTGAAAGATCCATTACTAAACCATCACACATGTTGCATGTGGATCTCTTTGGGCCTACTTCTGTGAAGAGCATTAATTATGCTCAATATTGTCTTGTTATCACTGATGATTGTACTAGGTTTTGCTGGGTCTTCTTTTTATCCTCCAAGGATGAAACTCCTGGCATTATTCAAACTTTCATTAGAAGAATTGAAAATCAACTTGATCATAAGGTCAAAATTATTAGATCAGATAATGGGACTGAATTTAAGAACAGAAGTATGCTTGAATTCTGTGGAAACAAGGGAATAAAACAAGAGTACAGTAATGCTAGAACTCCACAACAAAATGGAGTTGCTGAAAGAATGAATAGGACACTCATTGAAGCTGCCAGAACTATGCTTGCAGATTCACTTTTACCTACTCCTTTTTGGGCTGAAGTAGTTAATACTGCTTATTATGTTTTTAATAGAGTAAGGGTGACTAAACCTCAAAACAAAACTCCTTATAAACTATTGTTTGGTGAAAAACCAATAATTAGCTACATAAGACCTTTTGGGTGTCCTGTTACTATTCTTGATACACTTAGTGCTCTTGGGAAGTTTGATGGCAAGTCTGATGAAGGATACTTAGTTGGATACTCAACTACCAGCAAGGCTTACAGGGTGTACAATCTGGTAACCAAAAGAGTTGTTGAAAATCTTCATGTTGATTTTCTTGAAGAGAAACCTAATGTACAGGGAATGGGTTATAGGTGGATGTTTGACATTGATTATTTAACTGACTCTATGAACTATATTCCTGTCTCCTTGGAGAATCAAGCTAACCCTACTGCAGGTTCCTCAAATGATACTAACAGTGCAGGTACCACAAATGAAGAAGAAGAATCATCTGAGCACCTCATCATACCTGCCACTATTCAACTTTCTGCAGGTGCAAATGGAACAAGGAAATCTTTCTCTCAAGATAAAGTGACAAGTGTGGAAGAACAAGTTAAAGAGTCTTCTCCTCAAAATGATGATACTCAGGATCTTAGAAAGGAAGCAGATTGATGCGTGGGTTTTGCTACCTTTGCACTTAGGTTTTACCTCTCAAGGGATCTTGAGAAGCTTACAACCCCCACCAGGCAGTGTACCTGACCAATGTAGTATAGTGAAGTGGCAAGTACCGGGGGATTGATCGTTCTCTCGGGAAATAGTGTCGTTAGGCTTGAAAAGCTACTCTAATTAGGTCTAAGGGTTGAGGGATGATTCTTTTTGTATTTTTATGTTTTATGAAAGCAAGTAAAAATCTCGGTTTTTGGAAGAGTGGGCGGAAGTAGTTGCTAGCTAACTAACCCAAATAACTACTTTTGCAAATAAAATAAAATAACAAGAAAAAGTAAATGGTTGTGAAACTTATATAAGAGAAATATGTGTTTACTTAAATTTCCTTACTCCCTAGCTATCTTTTATATGTTAATTGGTTTGTTGTAATTGTGTGGATGATGGGTTGTATTCCTTTAAACCATTCGTAGGGCCGTGTACGATCTTCCCTAACTCTATAAGCTCCTACTTCACTCCTATGTCGAGCCGACTAAAAGCTCCTAACATGGGATCACTAGAATTCGCTCATGCATTAAATACAACCAAATAATCGTAGTACACATCCGATTCATGTTTCTTAAGACGTTCAAGCAAGTTACTATATAGGAGGCTAGCAAGTTTTCTTAAGCCTAACATCGACTTCACCCACCCACAATAATCACAAACAAACCAACAACATATAATCAATAGCTAGGTTTCATTAGATCCAAGAAAACGCAATAAAGACCTAGCCTAGCATGTTAATTGAAAGACAAGCATAAGATATAATCACACAATACATAGACATATTGAATGATTTGGAAAGGACATATCTTCAATTAAGCATCCAAGTTTCAAGGGTGGAAAACCCTCAAAAATACAGTAGAAAAACAAGCTAGGGTTTCTTCCCAAAAGTTGCACACTAATGAATGAAAATTAGACGAATATATATAGAATTTACAATCTGACGGCGTCACCTTATAGGGCGTGACGCCGTCACCTCGCCGCCAAAACACTATTCGGATTGCTCAGATCCACTTCTGACGCCGTCCCCTTCTAATCTTCTCTGGGCCGTCTCCCTTTGTGACAAAACGTGACGACCTACATCTTGTAACACGTGACGCCGTCACGTATTAAATCTCCAAAATCTTTCTGGGGCGTCTAGTGTAAAAATCATCCACCTTGTTTTCAAAGCGTGACGCCGTCACCTGGTAGAGCGTGACGCCGTCAGGTACATTTTCCAGCATATTTTGAGACTTTGTCGTTTTCTTCACTTTTATGCTCCAAAAACGTCCAAAATGCTTCCTTTTCCAGAATTCATCTCCAAAGTACCTAAAATGACAAAAGGAACGATTTAAGGCAATATTTGATCAAATAATTACGGATTAGGGCTTAAATGACCCCCTAAAAGCGTAACACTTTTCGCCTTATCAAATACCCTTACACTTGAGATTTGCTTGTCCTCAAGCAAATGCGCTTTTATTCCAATCAAAATATGAGCTAGGGGTCATTTAACACTAATATAAAAGTAATTACAACAAATAGTCATTCAACCCTAGTCATAACAAGCACGGAAATTATATACTAGCACCTCACAAATAGTGTTTGGATACTCTCATCTCTAGGGTGTTATAAACCTATATAACTAAATGGAAATGGAAAAATATCACTCACTACCTGTCATAGTAAATAGATTACCATAGGCTTAGGAAAGGATCAAAAACCTCCTCCACTAGGCGTAAGCACCTAAGATAAACTATCAAAGAGGGCTTTACAAAGGGTTATAATGTTAGGTGTAGGGATATGATAAACACGGTTTGGTTGGAATAAAGGGTATTTTTAGTGGTGGCATGTTAATTATCTTGATCAAATACATGCACAAGGTGGCGTTGCTAAGCCAAGACTCGACTCGACTTAAGCTAAAAAGAAAATAACATAAACATAAATAAAGATAAAATGAAACGGGATGGTAGTCCGTATGTTTTTTATACTTTTCTTTTTCCATTTTTTTGTTTTTCTTGTTTATTTATTTATTTATTTTTTATTATTATTTTTTTTGCATACACTCTTGCCCTACCATCCAAAATAATACATCATAGGGGCCTCGGTTCTCCCCTTACACTTGAACTTTTACATACTTTACAATAAACTATTCTAATGACTCGAATTAAGATATTTGAAAAACTTGGAGTACTTTAAAATATTAACGCACATATGGGGGTAATAATTGACTTCTTCCCCATTACTCCATTACATTAGTACTTTACCCATGAGTCCCAATCGTCCCAAAACAATATGTACAAGGATATGACTCGACTTAGCAACCATGTAATCAATTAGACAATTAACTAAGGGTTTAAACATGTAACAATAATGCACTAAAGATGAGTGCATACA
>LBNU01000494.1:175699-194201 GCA_014162995.1 Artemisia annua
TTATATTCCTTGTCAAATTCTATGTGTTTGATTTTATGCATATACTACATTTTAGCTAAACATTTACACTATGTTCTTTAGTTTTGTTACTAAAGACAAGTAAAGAAAATGTAAAATAAATACTTTACTTCAAAAATTGAGAGGAAACACTTTACTTTAATAATTAACAAAATCAAACTAACTATCATTTCATTTTCTCATTAAGTGCTACTCGAGAACACAACTTCTTATATTTCCTTTTCATTTTCTTCCTTAACTTTAACTCGAGAACAAAGTGTTATGTAAAACTAGAAAATAACAAAAACGATCTTAACCTTAACATATTTAGAAAATACATCTGATTTTTTTATGTGAATTTCAATATAACACTTGATTCACATATTAGTTTTGGAGTCCTCTACATATACATATTGACATAAGTCAAATGAAATACGTCTTCATGTTTGTATATATTATAATCCTATACGCGACACGTTAGTATAAAAGTTGATCTAATTTCATAATAATATTATAATAAATTTTCATTTAAAAAATTGCAGTTATCGTATATTTATTTGCATATCTTAACAATTTGTGCTTCAACTTAGTATTTATACCCGTACAAATATGGATTTTTCGATATTACAATCAATTTAATAATAATAATAATAATAATAATAATAATAATAATAACACTTACGAGACCATGTTGTATCGTGCGCTGGTATTATTAGTATTAAACATCGGCATAACGTGGTGCGCGATACTCTTGTTGATATTTGTTCTCGGTCGGTGATTTCGGCCCGTAAAGAAGTTCATATTGGGCTTAGTGGAAAAAGGGACAAACCCTTATATCCAGCTGATATATTGCTCTATTCGTGGGAAGGAGGACTTGATGTATGTGTCGATTTGAGAGGGTCATCGCCCTTGATGCAAACTGGTATGGTTGATTTTGTGCCGAGTAGTGCGGTGTTAGAGGCCTTACAACGTAAACGCGTCAAGTATAAGGCTAAGTGCGCGAATATTGGATATGGTTTTTTCCCCTTCTCATTCTCTTCTTTTGGGGAACTTGGTAAGGATGCGGTGACCTTACTGAAGCGAATCCGAAAGTTCTCTGTGACTCAAGACATTGGGGCACGTGCTACTATTCATTCTTCAGTAGGATTAGCTTTGCTATAGCTAGAGGAGTGGGGGCTCAAATAGTATCACGGATCCCCATAATATTCTTGTAAATCCTATGAGTTTATAATAAAGTGATGTTTTAAAAAAATAAAATAATAATAATGGAGATATTTATGGGTCTTTAATGGAGATATTATGGGGACCATGCTGTATCGTGCGCTGGTATTATAGGTATTAAACATTGTCATAACCTGGTGCGTGATGTTCTTGTTGATATATGTTCTTGGTCGGGGATTTCGGTTCATAAAGAGGTTGATATTGGGCTTAGTGGGGTAGGGACAAACCCTTACGTCCAGCTGATATGTTACTCTATTCGTGGGACGGAGGGCTTGATGTATGTGTGGATTTGACAGGGTCATCACCCTTGACGCAAACTGGTATGGTAAATTTTATGTCGGGTCGTGCAGTGATTGAGGCTGCACAACGTAAACGCGTCAAGTATGAGGCTAAGTGCGCGAATATTGGATATGGGTTCCTCTCATTCTTTTTCTCTTCTTTTGGGGAACTTGAGAAGGATGTTGTGACCTTACTAAAGCGGATCCGAAAGTTCTCGATGACCCAAGACATTGGAGCACGTGTTGTTGTTCATATCTTTAATATGATCAGCTTTGTTATAGCAAGAGGAGTGGGGGCTCAGATAGTTTCTCGGCTTCCTACTAATTTCTTGTAAATCCTACAATTTTCTGACATAATAATAGTGGTGGTGGTGGTGGTGGTCGTAGTAGTGGTGGTGCGGAAAATTTTCCTTTTATCAATTTAAAGTGCATGACACCGTTTATTAAAGGGAAATAATTTGCACACTTCTCAAATTGATTAACACACTCAAATTTAGATTGTTTTGATGTTTATACCTTTACAGGAATGAAAATGAGTAAAGAGGTTGATATTGGGCTTAGTGGGGTAGGGACAAACCCTTATGTCCAGCTGATATGTTACTCTATCCGTGGGACGGAGGGCTTGATGTATGTGTGGATTTGACAGGGTCATCGCCCTTGACGCAAACTGCTTTGGTAAATTTTATGCTGGGTCGTGCAGTGATTGAGGCTGCACAATGTAAACGCGTCAAGTATGAGGCTAAGTGCGCGAATATTGGATATGGGTTCCTCCCATTCTCTTTCTCTTATTTTAAGGAACTTTAGAAGGATGTTGTGACTTTACTAAAGCGGATCCGAAAGTCCTCGATGACCCAAGACATTGGAGCACGTGTTGTTGTTCATATCTTTAATATGATTAGCTTTGTTATAGCAAGAGGAGTGGGGGCTCAGATAGTTTCTCGGCTCCCCACTAATTTCTTGTAAATCCTATAATTTTTGACATAATAATAGTGGTGGTGGTGGTGGCGGTGGTGGTCGTAGTGGTGGTGCGATAAGTTTTCTTTTTATCAATTTAAAGTGCATGACACCGTTTATTAAAGGGAAATAATTTGCACACTTCTCAAATTGATTAACACACTCAAATTTAGATTGTTTTGACGTTTATACCTTTACAGGAATGAAAATGAGTAAAGTAATGTAAAGGTATAAATGTCAAGAAATTATAAATTAGAGGGTGCCAATCAATTAATGAAGTGTGAAAATCACCTTCCTTTATTAATTTATAAATTCACTATAGTTATGAAAATTTAGTATTTTACAGTTGATTCCATAAAAATGAATTATAGATTTGCTCACTTTCAAAAAAATTGCATTTAATTGTAATTATATTAATCAATCAAAATATAATGTTGTTTTCACTTGAGTATAAAAATAAAATAAAAAATAGCTCTTAATATTATGCTTATTTTTTTATTCCGACAAAAAATAATTTTATTTAATTTGATTCAAGTGAAATTCAATTTTAATTTTTATTTGCTAATTGGGAGGCTCAATTTTCCCATATGTAAAAAAAAAAGGTATCATATTGTTTCATTTTGATTTTGTTACGGATATATTTTGCAAAACTTATCCAAGATAAATGTTTTCTTTTATTGTACAAAATATATTTATTCATTTATCATCATGTTTAAAAATGTAAAACTTATAATTTTAATATGTTTATTCCAAATGTTGAAACTAGCATTTCTTACTTGCTAAATTTTTGAAGCAAAAACAAATACACACATTGGTATAGTTACCTACAAAGTTATTTTCAATATATAAATGATCTTAACATACTTAGGTGACCAATGTAAATTATCCTAAAAGTATAATTAGAAACACTTTGCATTGACAAGTTATTTAAGTTTGATATACACTTTGTACAAAAAGGTTTTTATTTTTTTATTTATTTATTTATTTATTTATTTATTTATTTATTTATTTATTTATTTATTTATTTTTTTTTTCTTTATTTTTTTGATTTGTTTTTTTCCCTCAAGATATTACATAATGTTATTGCTTTATAAAGTAAACGATGACTAATGATGCGTGTAATAAATGTTATTTTCAATGTTGCACGGATGATAGGGTGCACGAAGATATTGTTCGTGTTGTGATCTTAATTCATCACATAATAACTAAATGTTAAATGGAAATAACATATCAAATATGATTCGATTAGACATGATCATATGAGTGATCCAATGTATACCATCTTGTAGCATTTTTTTTTTTCAGTTAGTTGACTTTTAGAAAATTTACAATAAAAAACAGAAAAATATATATGTGTTAGTTACGCCAGTAATCTAGTGGAGTACGATTATTTACACATTCTAACGAAATTGTGTATTGTTGTTATTATATAGACACTTTAAAATGAAATAAAGGTTAATCACTTAAATTTTGCAAAAAATAATATTTTGGGTGTTGACTTTTAACACAATATTTTTCTCCAAAGGACATATGCTATTTATCTCATAAATATCTCATCAACAACACTAAACTCACACCTCTTAAATGATGGACATACTCACCTGTCACTAGAACACTAAAATAGAAGCCTTACATTCAAAATTACAATAATAAATGCTTATAAAAAATTGCTAACTTGCTAAATGATTACTTGATTTGAGCAGTGCCACGAACGGGCATGGATACACATACCCACTGGGTAGTTTACCCGGATGAGATGGCACTGAGTCATTGGGAGAGAAGGAACAATGTTCTTCTCTTTCCTCTAACAAAGCATTAATTGTGTTTTAATTGTGTTTTTATTCCCAATGGGTAGACTACCTAGTTGGTAGCTTAAGTTTTCTCCTGCCACGAACTTAGCTAAAAGTGATACAAACAAAGTGTGGACTTTTGAGAATTGACTATATATCTCATCTGATTGTCAATATAGTAGTTTTCTGTAGGTGGATCATTTGAGATCAGTTAAGTGTATTTTGTTGAATTTGGCGCTACTTAATTATTTTATAAATGATGTTAGGCTTTGTAGATATAGCTTATAATGTGAGAGTTTCTAAAATTAACAAATCAAATTACTCCCACCGTCCCATATTAAGTGTCCACAATGAAATCTTGGGATGTCTCAAATTAAGTGTCCATATTGTACATTCCAACCAATAAGATTAAACTTTAGTGGGTAAAAATAATATTTGATTGGTGGAGAGTGTAGTTAATAGAATCTCCTAAAACTTTGTGCATTTTAAAATTGGACACTTAATATGGGACGGAGGGAGTAATAGACTATCTTCACATGCTATATATGCAAGGAACTTTTGTTAAGTGTATCAATGACATTAATTTAATGATTTTTTAATAACCATCACAACAAGTAATTAATTAATTACATGTTATCTTATACAAAAGTAGCAATTAATTAATTAAAAAGGTATAGATGTAATTGTAATTGCAAGAGATTATTCGACAAAAAAACATTATTACACCTTAAACATAATTAGTGTTCTCTTGTTATCATCACATCCTTTATTTATTTTTATTTTATTTTTTTAAGCAAATAAAGCAATACATCCATGTGTAATAGATACATTCAAGGAAAATTTTTTATCTACTATACAGATCATGGTTGATGTGTGGAAAAAAATCCAAATATAGACCGCTTGAATATACGATTTTTTTTTTTTTTTTGCTCGACTTCACTTTTATTCTTTGTTCAACTTCATTCTAATTTTGCTCAAATCCACCGTTGGGAAAAAAGTAGATCGTTTATAGGCTGAAAATCATTTTTTTTGTTTATTTAAGTAATTAAATCTTATTATTATTTATTATAACAACTTGATTTATAAGAAATTAATGAGAAGTCGAGATATTATCTGAGCCCCCACTACTCTATCTATAAGAAAGCTAATCCTACAAAGTTGTTGTTGTTATTATTATTATTATTATTATTATTATTATTATTATTATTATTATTACTATTACTACTACTACTACTACTACTACTACTACTACTACTATTATTATTATTATTATTATTATTATTATTGATAATAGTTTGACCTTAATCCACCTATTTATTATTAGAGGAATGTTAGATCCACACAAAAATTACACAAAAAAAATTTCTCACGTTGATGTTTCATGAAGTGATTGGTCTATTTTGCTATACTTTCTCTCTTTTCTCTCTAATTAGACCAATCACTCCATGACATATCAGCGTGTGGATATTGGTGTTATTCTTATGCAACTTTAGCGTTCCTCTTATTATTATTATTACACTGGAGTGGTTTCTCAGGTTTAGAAGACCGCATGGTGTTTTGTTGGGTAGTGTAAAATTTTATCAAAAATTTTGATTATTTTTTAAATGAACCTAGTTCCAAATTCTCGTGTTACATTTCTTATTTAGTTAGTCTATTGGGCAATTGTACAAATTGTTTATGAACTTGATCACTTGGTTAAAGATTTGAGTCCGCCAGTGTATATAGTTAGGGTATGTTTGGCAAAATTAGCTGTAAGCTGTATGTTGTAAGCTGTAAACTGTAAGCTGTAAGCTGTTAACTGCAAAGCTGTTAACATGAGCTATAAGCTGTATCATTTTTTCAATAAAAGTGTTTGATAAATTAGCTGTTAAATGTAATTATAAGATGTAAAATGACATAAAAGGATATATTTGTAATTATAAATAAATGTTTGGAGGGTATATCAGTAATTTAAAGTTTTAACAGTTCTAAGAAGTTTAAAAAGCTTCATGAATAAGCTTTTCATTTAGGAGCTATTTGTTTGACATAAAAGCTTGAAGTTAATGTATCCAAACGAAGCTTTTATTTTAGATGAGATTATTTTTGTAACAAAAAGCTAACAGCTCCCCCAAAAAGCCCCTACCAAACAGACCCTTAATGTAATACGCGTAATATTAGTATATAGTACTCCATTAGTTTTAAAATCATTGTCATCATACAAAAATACATAGTTTAGTAAAAATGCATTTACTAGCTTTGATTTTTGCATAAGTCAAAAAAAGGATTATCTTATACTTTGACAATTATTTAATGTTTTCATATATTTCTATAAATAAAACATAAAAAGTACTATAAGACCCACGAAAGAGGACATAGAAATTCACACAAAAGTACATTTATTTGTACTTTTGTGTGGGTCTCTGTGTACTTTTATATACTTTTTGGTGTGCTTAGGGCACAAGTTAGAAAAACCCTTTTAATTAAGGGTAATACAAAAACTTACACAATTTCAATATTATATATAGTAGTGGACAATTAATTTATCTTCTAAAATAGTATTATGCGGGAATAGATCAAGTGAGAAGAATACTTAAAATTAAAATTGTAAAAGGTAATTCTAGCAACATATTTCAAATTAAAATAAGATTTTTTTAAATGCATTTATTTTTATAAATGCATCTGAAATATGTTGTTGTGAATAGTCTTCATTATTCTCATTTTAATTACTATTCATATTTTATCCTAATTTTATGGCTATGTTTGGCGCGAAGCTTTTTGAAACTTTTTGGGGCGATGAGCGGTGAACAATGAGCTTTTTGATTTTTATTGTTTGTTTGGCAAAGGAGCGGTGAGCTTTCCTATTTTTTTTAGAAATGCTCATTTTTTTAATGCTTATTTAAGAAGCTGTAAGCGGTGAGCTGTGAGGTGTGGCTACTGCTTACAGCTACTGCTCACATCTCACTGATTACTTTTGTCAAACATATCCGTAATAACTTAGTGGAAAAACGAAAATACGTCATTTACCTTTTTTCTTTTTCTTTTTTTTTTGTCCTGTATATTTTTGCTGACTTTCGTATAAGAAACGCACGCACTAGCAAATAAGATAATGCCACGTGTATGAAACAGCCATGTAGGTCAAGGGGAGTCAATCGGTTTCCTCTCACTGTATTTAAGTTCTCATTTACCACCAACCCAACACACAAAAATTCACATCTCCTCTTTCATAACCAAGAAAGAGAAGAAACTAAGCTTCCCCTTTTACAATTTACACCGACTCCGGTAACTTCTTTACTCTCTTTCTAAATCGTTTTCAATGTGTTTGCACTGTGTTATTAATCTATCAAAAATAATTTTTAACTTTAGTTGTGGTTTAAAACTTAGGATAACACGTTGACTATTTCCTTTTTAATGTTTGTAAGAATTCAAGAAGTCAAATAATTTTTTATTACTAATTTTTTTGTGATGTTGAGTATATCCAAACCATTAATTTCATTCCTTGTTTTATTTAAGGGGGAGTTGTGCATGATTTACATAGCTTGCATGTGGTTGGATGCATGTAACGATTTTGTTGCATTTTTAGTAAAGTGAAATAATTCTTTTGGTAATTTCTTTTATATATTTTTTGAATTTTGTAGAGGAAAGATGTATGGAGATTGTCAAGTGATGTCAAGCATGGCGGGTGGAAGTGGAATTTCATCCGAACCCATTTTTCCAAACTTCAACTTCATGCCTTTCGCCGATTTCTCATCCATCATACCCGTAAGAACTTCCTCCTTTTCTTTATAAATATTTATATATGTGTGTACATACTTAATTAAATGTTGAGTTTTTTTATTGGCAGAAAGAGGAGATGGAGAACATGGTGAGATCAGGAAAGGAAGAAATGGAAAGTGGGTCGGGAAGTGATCAAATCGAAGGTGGAGTGTCCGCAAACGAGCAAGATATCGATCTGCAACAACCTCCTAACAAGAAAAAGAAACGTTATCATAGACATACGGCTCACCAGATCCAAGAAATGGAAGCGTATGCATCTATTTATCAATCTATCTATCTATATATATATATCCGTCTAGCTTTCAAATTTGTCACCATGTTATTATACTATACTATATACAAGCAAGATCGTCATAAAATATCGAGATGCCTAAAGCGAAATTTTAAAACAAGGCCTAGATCTAGTACTTATGTTTTTTTATGGAACCTTTAATTTATGACCCTTATTTGATGTTATAGTTCCTTGCATAAAGCTTTTTATACTAATTTTTTCAACTTTTTTATTTTTTTTGTCTGTTTAGTCTTGAATATATGTTGGAAGCATATAAAATTTGAGGCTTAAAACTTTTGTCTTAATTGATTTATGTTTAGGACGACTTTGTATATATAACAGAAAAACATAAATTATCACACACATGTGTGTGTTTGGTTGTGCTTTTAATGTAAATTAAAGTTTGACTTATGGTGTTTAATATGGTCAGGTTGTTTAAGGAAAATCCACATCCAGATGATAAGAGAAGGATGAGATTAAGCCAAGAGCTTGGGCTTAAGCCTCGCCAAGTTAAGTTTTGGTTCCAGAACAGGCGTACTCAAATGAAGGTGCGCATGTTAGCATACATACATTCAATTCGATAATTTACACTGTTGTCTTGTTGTGTACAGTTCTCATTTTCTTGGCTAAACCTAGAATTTAATGCTCAACTGTTGAAACGTACACACACCAAGCACAGGTTTCAAGAAGACGTGTTTTTGATCATTTGTGTGTGTGTGTGTGAATATAGTCAATATGACTGAAATAAGTAAAATGTTTTTGGATTTTAATTTTAAGAAGAAAAAACAAAATAAGAATATATGGTTATGTACATTTATGTTTTATTACTTGGACACGTTTAGTATTGTGTTGCTTTTTTTATGTGAAAGAAAAAGAAAACTTGTGTCAATTTATTTTTTCATTGAAATATCAATTAAGACCAAACATTTGTATGCCTGTGTGTGCTTCTTTCATTGTATTTAGAAGCCTAATTAAATTAAAAACCTATGGTTTTGTTAAACAACAATGTATTTATTGGAACAACAAGGATCATTTAACCTTTTTTTCGGGGGTACATAAAATAGGGAACATTTAACCTTTTTGTTTCAATGGTTACCAAGAGCAAGCCTTAAGTTTATAATCATATATGTATTTATATTAAAATCATAGTTTATTTGTTTATATTTAGTCATCATTAACTTACTATTTTTGATTAAAAAAATAGTATTTTGAGTCCAAGTTTCTTTAGTACTCGTGTATAGTAGTAATAATTATTATTAATAGTATAAAAATAAAAAGTACTTTGTGTAGAAAAAATATCATACTATACAGATGAATTAATAATAAGTATCATAATTTTTTTAATGTTCAATCATTATTAACTTACTATTTTTGATGAATAAAATTACTATTTTGAGTCACAAATTTATTTAGTAATAATTATTAGGATAAAAATAAAACTACTTTTTGTAGAAAAATAGAAATTTAATTAGTAGATTGTATTAAAGATGTCTTACATTATTGACAACCTACCAAATATGTACTAGTAATTAATTTTATCTTTATGATGTTTCAAAGTACAGATGTAAAATATTTTGCAGTAAAATAAATAAAAGTTCGAATATGGATAGAAGTTTACATATATATACTAGCACACTAGTTTAATTTTATTCCAATAACATTAATGATCAAAGAATTAACCTTTCGATTTCTATGCTATAAAAAAATACCAAGAGCAAGAGCATGCTTTAATGTTATAAACTTATAATCATTAAATATCACAGTCTTGTTTTATATTTAATCATCATTAATTTACTATTTTTTGTCACAAGTTTCTTTAGTATGTATTTTAGTTTATAAATAGAGATAGTATAAAAATAAAATTACTTTGTGTAAACAACCAAAGATAGGAAATATAATAATAGGATGTATTTAAGATGTCTTACATTATTAATAACTTACTAAATATCTAATTCAATCTACCTTTAAGATGTTTTATATTAAAGTTAGATTTTTTTTTTACATTAAATCAAATAGAGATGAATTAGTGCTAATCTATTCAAATATTCAATACACTAAAAGCTGTCCAACACATTTTTTTCTATAAACAATGTCAGACTAGTTTTACAAGTTTTATTTTTAATAAATGTGACAATAACATTTTGTTTTATCTTTAGTACTTAGAATTAAAAATTGTGAAATAGGAGTGTGGGGTTGGGCATGATTGTCTGTAAGCGTACGTTAGCCACAACCATGGCCTTTGGTGACTGTATAGATGCATTTACTGTATTTGGTTGCTTTCAAACTGCACTCAATTAATATACGCTGGTGGGGTGCACGGTCAACCCCTACACACTCCTGTAACATGAGCCTCCCACAAGGGGAGCACACTCTTTTAATATATGTCCAGTTAGGGTTAGGGTTATTATCACATTGCTTACTCAATACTTGTTACTATACTAGTATTTGTGACATATCAATTCATGGGTACATTGTTGTGGAATTATATATTGATATTGTTTGTACAACTTGCTTGTACATAGTGACATATTATTTGTACATCGAACTGAATTGAATGTCGAATAGATGTTATCAGTGTTTATTTTTTTCTGTTACTTACGTAAGGTTAATGTTTGTTGTGTAGGCACAACAAGACCGGTCGGACAATACTATTCTTAGAAATGATAATGATAACTTAAGAAATGAGAACAGTCGATTGCAAAATGCATTGCGTTCACTTGTTTGCTCAAACTGTGGAGGGTCTTCGATATCTTTTGATGAGCAACAACTTCGAATGGAAAATGCTCGGCTCAAAGAGGAGGTACCTAATTATATTTAATGTTTTAGATTTTCTTGTCTAGAGACCGTTGAGTTTCAGTAAAGTTAGCAAGACGCTAGAATGGGAGTACAATAGTATTGTACATTCAATACGTTAGAGATCATATCACTGAAGCGTTACTATTTGTGCTTCAATCATTAATTCTTGTCGTGTAGCAACTAATTGCTGGATTGAGCATTATAATACATTCAAGCGAGCGCAGATTGGGGGTTTTTTTGGTACTTGTTTCATTAATTAATTCTTCCCAAATTGAATAAATCACGCGACATCTACTATGAGTATATAAGAGTTGTTATCAAATTATTTATTACAAAATTATACTGTTATAATGTTTCACTATAGTTTTAAGTCTTTTCTATGCTAGATAAAATTACTTTGTACGTACATATCAACAGTTATGTTTCTGCATATATAATCTATCTTTTGGTGAGTAAGTGCTAGAAGATGAATCAAGCGCCTAACAATTTTCATTGGAACATCTTTAATCTTCTATAAATGTTGCTTATTATAAGTTTGTAATTAAAACTGGAATTAATGTTTTCGCGCAGCTGGATCGTGTATGTGCTATTGCGAGTCAGTTCTGTGGGAATAATCCAATGCAAGCGCATGGACAGGGTCATTTACCTCCATTGATGACCTCTAACCTGGATTTGGATATGAACATGTATCCAAGACCATATGATCAAGAGGGCATGCCGAACTGCAATGACATGATGCAGATCAATCCTTTAATGGTACCTGAAGGCCACAATTTTGCTGCTGCCAATGGCCTAATCATCATGGACGAGGAAAAGCCTATTGCAGCCAATTACGCACTATCATTCATGGATGAAGTTGTTAAGATGTGCAGGCTTGGTGGACCGCTTTGGATTCAGGTTAATGATACTGGCAAAGAAGTGCTTAATTTTGGAGAACATGCTAAGATGTTTCCAAGTCCGCTTACCCGGAAAAGTGATCTTAATGGGTTGAGTTTTGAAGCTTCTCGTGCGAGCACAGTCGTCATTATTAACAGTATCACCTTGGTTGATGCTTTTCTTAATGCAGTATGTCACTTAATCATGTTAATTAAATATTTTTTTGGGTTGAAGTTCAAAAAGATTTTGTACTGGTTAATTCATATAATTTCGTGATTTGGGTATTTCAGGATAAATGGATGGAGTTGTTTCCCTCAATCATCTCGCGAGCGAAAACACTTCAAGTCATCACTTCTGGTGTTGGCGGAACTGCAGACGCTTCCCTGCAGTTGGTGAGTAAACTTATACATGTATAGTTATAGATACAAATTAATTAATTAAGTGGCGTTTCGTGATTGCTAATTTTTCAGCCTATAAAGTTTTAAAAAATAGAAATAAAGCACTTGTGGGGTTTTGTGGTTACCGATCAGATTTTGAAATGTGAAACAATATTTAGTAAACAAATCATAGTTTTAATGTATATTTAAACATAAGCTTAAGATTAAGCAATCTAAAATACCCCAGAACACTTCTGCAGCTGATACATTTACATAATTAAAATTGTTGGATGTAATTATGTAACTGGTTGTTACAAAACAAATCCTTACTTACATTCATAAGTACATAAATTACTAAATATGTTCTTCATATTCATAAATCTGGAATCTATTAGTTGACATTTTCCTCAAAACATGTAGAAATTCTAAATTACGTTGCTATCGGATAAGATTGGTTTTTCTGCATAAGTTTCAACATTTTAATTTNATGATGCAGATCAATCCTTTAATGGTACCTGAAGGCCACAATTTTGCTGCTGCCAATGGCCTAATCATCATGGACGAGGAAAAGCCTATTGCAGCCAATTACGCACTATCATTCATGGATGAAGTTGTTAAGATGTGCAGGCTTGGTGGACCGCTTTGGATTCAGGTTAATGATACTGGCAAAGAAGTGCTTAATTTTGGAGAACATGCTAAGATGTTTCCAAGTCCGCTTACCCGGAAAAGTGATCTTAATGGGTTGAGTTTTGAAGCTTCTCGTGCGAGCACAGTCGTCATTATTAACAGTATCACCTTGGTTGATGCTTTTCTTAATGCAGTATGTCACTTAATCATGTTAATTAAATATTTTTTTGGGTTGAAGTTCAAAAAGATTTTGTACTGGTTAATTCATATAATTTCGTGATTTGGGTATTTCAGGATAAATGGATGGAGTTGTTTCCCTCAATCATCTCGCGAGCGAAAACACTTCAAGTCATCACTTCTGGTGTTGGCGGAACTGCAGACGCTTCCCTGCAGTTGGTGAGTAAACTTATACATGTATAGTTATAGATACAAATTAATTAATTAAGTGGCGTTTCGTGATTGCTAATTTTTCAGCCTATAAAGTTTTAAAAAATAGAAATAAAGCACTTGTGGGGTTTTGTGGTTACCGATCAGATTTTGAAATGTGAAACAATATTTAGTAAACAAATCATAGTTTTAATGTATATTTAAACATAAGCTTAAGAATAAGCAATCTAAAATACCCCAGAACACTTCTGCAGCTGATACATTTACATAATTAAAATTGTTGGGTGTAATTATGTAACTGGTTGTTACAAAACAAATCCTTACTTACATTCATAAGTACATAAATTACTAAATATGTTCTTCATATTCATAAATCTGGAATCTATTAGTTGACATTTTCCTCAAAACATGTAGAAATTCTAAATTACGTTGCTATCGGATAAGATTGGTTTTTCTGCATAAGTTTCAACATTTTAATTTATAGGGTTTTTGTTCCATTCTTTTCATTATAAACAGATGTATGCTGAACTGCAAATGCTATCTCCACTTGTGCCAACGAGGGAGATTCATTTTCTTCGTTATTGTGCAAGAAATTCCGAGAATGGAAGTTGGGCAATCATTGATTTCCCACTCGACAGCTTTCACGAGACATACCAACCGTCGCTTACTAGATACAAACGTCGCCCTTCAGGTTGCATCATACAAGACATGCCTAATGGCTATTCAAGGGTGAGAAATCTATATATACCATTTTTATGTTTACTTTAGAATCCTAGTAGTTATTAAAACTGATATTGTTATATACTTGTAAACCTTTTTGTTTACTATTCAGGTTACTTGGGTAGAGCATGCCGTGGCTGAGAAAGAACTGGTTCACGGGATCTTTACTGATTATGTTAGCAGTGGAATGGCATTTGGAGCTCGAAGGTGGCTAGCTGTTTTACAACGCCAATGTGAGAGGCTAGCAAGTCTTATGGCCCGGAATATATCTGACATTGGAGGTACCTTAAAACTTTTCATTTAATAATGTGCTATGATAATTGATTAATCTGTAGGTCTTATTTATTTATTTATTTTATCTTGTATAATTGTATGTTACAGCGATACCATCCCCAGAAGCAAGAAGAAATTTAATGAATTTGTCTCAAAGGATGCTAAGGATGTTCTGCCTTCACATAACCGGCTCGTGTGGGCAATCGTGGACAGCACTTTCTGATTCAGTGGAGGACACAGTGCGAATAACTACTAGGAAAGCCACTGAACCAGGACAGCCCAATGGCTTGATCCTCACTGCGGTATCTACAACATGGCTTCCTCATCATCACAGTCAAGTTTTTGATCTCTTAAGGGATGAACGTCGCCGATCTCAGGTTCATGAATTTGTGCATCAAGTTTTGAATTCAATTACACTCTTAATATGCACTCTAAGCTAATGGCCATTATTCTTATGAATATATAAAGCTTTAATTTTGTTTTTAACGCATTGGTGTATATTGATAACTGCAGCTCGATATCCTCTCAAACGGGAACCCATTGCAGGAGGTGGCTCACATTGCAAACGGCTCTCATCCTGGAAACAGTATCTCTTTACTTCGTGTCAATGTAAGTATGAATTAATTAATCAAACGGGAACTCATATACTTATGCAATGAAATTATAGCAAATTAATTTTCATAAGCTAGTTCTAAATTATATAAAAATTCCAACACTTCCTTTTTTTTTGTGAAACAGGTGGCTAGCAACTCGTCCCAGAACGTAGAACTTGTGTTGCAAGAGAGCTGCACTGATGACTCTGGAAGCCTGGTGGTCTACTCAATTGTTAACGTTGATGACATAAAACTCACAATGAACGGTGAAAACCCTTCGTGCATTGCTCTCCTTCCTCATGGGTTTGTCATTACTCCTGTCACACAAAACCCTAATGGCGACATCAACACCACCGAATCAGGAGGAGGATGCTTATTAACTGTGGGACTGCAAGTGCTAGCTAACTCCCTACCAACAGCCAAACTCAACCTCTCAAGTGCCAACACAGTCAACAACCACATTCAAACCACAGTGCAACAAATCATTAATGCACTAGGTGGAATTGCTACTAACACCAACACCAGCACTAGCAACACTGCTAACAGTGCTAGTGTTGCTAGTGCTGATGATGGCGACATTGTTGTTGGTGGCTTTGACGAGCCACCAACTCCTATCCCAACAGACTCAAGCCCGACTTCCCAAGGTTAATTAAAATATTAATTAACCAAACAAAAAAAGACATATCATTATGGTTCCTTTACTTTTTTTCTTCTTTTTTTTACTTTTGAGTTAAAACTTGTGGTTTTTCATGGACATGCATGAAATGTGGTATGTGTAGAGTAAGGTTAAAAGGGTAAAAATGTCTTTTTAGTAAAATGACATAATGGTGGTTCTGATGAAGTGTCAGAGTGTAATGAAGAGAGGTGGTTGGTGGGTAGAGTGTGTGTCTGCAACATCAATCAATGGAAGAAGGTGGTGGGGTGAAGGTGCATGGTAATGAGGGTAGTCAAGAGCGCACCAGATTTTTCCTTGCTTAGACCCTTTTTAGGGTTTGGGGATAATGGTTCGGGAATTGACTTTCTTTGTTTTTTTGTGTTTTGTACCCCCATGAAAACTATGTTGGATGTTTTGTCAATTTCTATTGATTTGAATGTTTTGTTGACTTTATATTATATGAAATATTTTCTGTTTTTTATTTGGTTAATTGGTTTGTTACATGCACACAAATACATCTCACATCTCTATTTATATGTAGTATCTGTGTCGTAGTGTAAATTATATTATACTCTAGGAATTTAGGACCTTAATCAGTATTGTAGACATTAATTTGGATCCTGTTATAATTGCTGTTTATCATTGATCTCCCAGTCAGGCCTTATAAAAACTTATCATTGAATCATCCCGGTTTTCATAACATGTATAGAAAAAATTATTTTGCTTAGACTAAATATTTTTGTATGCTTGGTAAAAGTTATGTAAAGGGCTAACTTCACAACGCCTATGGCTGTGTTCGGGTTTCCTTTAGTGTTTTTTGTGGTTTGATTTGTGTACCTTCTTGCTTGCTTAGTCTTTTTTATAGATAAGTTTGCCGTTAATTTTTTTTAGCTACAGATGTAAACACGTAAACATATTACTTTAATTGATGGAGTATATATTAAGTTTCTTAGATTGCTCTGCTGTATTTAATTTGTTCAGAGATAGAGGAATAATATCATTGTATTATGATTCTGTATACCTGAGCATGTTGCTAATGGAAGGGTCCCAAATTACAGACTTATGACTTTCTTTCTACAATTCTTAAGGCTTCCAAAGAGTTTAACTTAATTGGGATACTTATTAAGGTAGAGTGAAGTTTTTGTGTGTGTGTGTGTGTGTGTGTTAGTTTTGAAAATTTCTAGTTTAGCCACTTAATTAAGAGAGAAATTTTTTTGTGGGTAAGCAGAGGAAATAATGGTTTGGGCACAATCATTAAATGAAAAAGAAACACCCCATTAGCTATATTGTTGTGGTGCCTCTGTGTCTTAGTGTGCATTGGCTTATTTGTTTTCAAACGTATCAAATTTTTTATAACAAAATTAGCGAGAAGTTATACATTACAGCACACTCCAAAATATAACAAAGTTCATGGTTTTGAGCTTATCAAAAAGAAAACACCATGACGAGTCCATCGCAAGAAACCAAGATGTCAACCTAAAGAACCATGTTTAGACACCGTAATACAACACCTTAACTAGATATGCAAACCGATCATCCAATATTAAAAAGACATCTTAAGCGCCTATGTGTTCTTGAAATATTCGAATCATGTGTATTGCTTGAGAGACTAACTTAAGAATCTTCAATTTTGCCAAAACCAAATTTATGACACTTTGATAGAATCTTGAATATTTGAAACAAAATGTTGAAACCTTCATATACTAAAATAGGAGCTACAAACAAATGTCGAATATTACTGTTAAACAAATTAAAAACATAAGAGCATTCGCTACCACAGGCCGGTGACAAGTCCACAACATTATTTAGGCATTTATTGTATATCACATCAAAGTCTTCTCGAAATTTTGGCCGACATTTTTGGAACATCATTGTGTCTAATATGTGCATGTGTACGTTTTAGTAGGTACTAACTACTTATAATACTCGTGTCCGCACAAAGTTTTTTTTTTTTTTTTTTTTTTTTTTTTTTTTTTTTTTTTTTTTTTTTTTTTTTTTTTTTTTAAGTCTTATGATTATGTCATGATCAATTAAAATACGAAAAGATTAAATGTGTCTTAAATTTTTGACTTGTTTGATTAAAAATAATAAATCTTGTATGTTTTTATTAATTATTGTTTAAATACCAAATATTTTCTAATTGTGTTATAATTGGTATTTAAAGAAAAGAGACGTCATAATATTTCAAGATGATTCTTAACGTTCATGAGATGTTAGTAATAATCATAATGCAAGTTGAGTTACATTAGTTTGTATTTTTGGGTTTTAAAGGTGTATTCTATTACGATTGATTATGGAATTGTACATATATACCCTAAACCCTCCTCAGCCAAATGGTTATGAGTTCGAGTTCTGCTAAAAACATGTGAGATAGTTGTGGTGCATAATTTGTGAGATAGTTAGTTGCTTTAAAAAAAATGAAAATGGACATACAGACATTATATTTAATTTCAGAACCCGAACTCTACTTTAATGTGCTTATGTTTTTATTAGAGAAGTGATATCTACACATAGAGTTTTAGTACCCGTTTGGTTTGCGGGTGTCGCACTGTAGGCTTTCTATGATAACAAAAATAAATAGTTTGGTTGGTGCTTTCGGTTACAATACAGTGTCTCACACCCATAGATACATGATTTAACAATTCCCACCACCTGCCCTTGGTTTTATGTGTCATTTGGCATGTTATTTTTGACTTTTCTTCATTCTTTTGGACTTTTCTTATTTTTTTTTATTTCGACTTTTCTTATATTTATTTGAATAATATAATTAAGTGGGCCATTTTTATTATATAATAATATTAAATAAAAAGTCATTCCAAATTACATTTTACAAAACAAACAACATTAATATAATCATTCAATTTTTATTTCTTTCAATTCATACCAAATCCGATACCCATTGTGATTCCTACCAACAAACCAAACGGCCCCTTA
>LBNU01000494.1:214957-249573 GCA_014162995.1 Artemisia annua
GAGATGGAGGGAAGTGGTATACGAGGGTTTTTGTTTGTGAAATTACTGTTCTAACCTTTTATTAGAACGAAGGGTCTGTTTTTTTTCCATTTAAATACCAACCGTGGATTGGTTTTTGGTCAAAGATTAAAATGATCGGATGGCTCACAATACTTTTTAGACTTTTTAATTTGCATCCTCTTTCTAGGGGATCGCAACTCATTTAATACAACAGATCAAATATAAAAGCTATTCGGTTGAAATATTATATTAATGAGATTATGATGTGAAATTAAAAAAGTTGTCATTTTTAAAAAATTGTTGTCATCCACGAGAGACCATAATGGCATGAAGTTGCTTTTAGTGATGCCATCTGGTCTAAAAGGGTATAAACAATCAAATTATGTTATGCTATGTTATTTTAAAAAGGTACAAACAACTTTTTATTCATTTTTGACACAAATGATTTTGGGAATGAAGTTTAGAACAGTTAACTACAGGTTGCAATATTTCTTTATAGGTTAAAGCAAGATCAGGTGCTAATAGTTGCGGTGTGCACATATGTTTTTGGTAGACGGACACATATGTTCAAATGAATTTGACGAGAAAGCGCAACGTGCACATATGTTTTTGGAAGGGTACTCATATGTTCTAACAGATTTGATGAGAAAGTGAACCGTGCATGTATGTTCTTGGAAGAGTGCACACATGTTTTTGAATAACGTGCACATATATATTAAACAACATACATTTGTATTTGAACACCACTTGTTTCAGTCGGGATGGCTCAATTCTAGGATAGACAGTGTGATGAAGATGATCTACGGATGCACTTGTATTTAGAAGGCGTGCACATATGTTCTCGAAGGGGGTGCATATATGTTTTTAGAAAACGTGCATATATGTTGTAATGATTTTGATATTACTTTTGTTTTGAATTGTACTTTATTTAATATAATTTTTTAATGACATTTATGTTCTTGATTTGTTAGAAATTTGAAAGATTAAGGGTGCGTTTGGTTCATGCTTTTGAATGGGTTTTGGTGGGCTCCACGTATAAAAAACTTGTTTGGTTTAATCTTTTGATAGTAGGAATGATAGATGGAATGAAAATGTGATAGTATACTAATTTGGTGGGTATTGGTTGGTTTTGGTTATTTTTGTGGGCCCTCTTTTTTTCTCCTCTCTATTATATGTGGGACCATCTCTATATTAATTCATATTTTTATTATTTTATTATTTAAATAAAATTTTATATTTAAAATTTATTATAAAATATATATTAAATATATATAATTTCTCTCTCCTAAACCCACTTTAAATCCAACTTCTATATCAAATCCAAATCTGAATCCAAACCCACTTACAAACCAAACGGACCCTAAATAATGTACACTTAAAACATATGTGCAATTACCATTTTTAGTTATAAATGTGGAATATTAAATAATGTACACTTAAAAGTTAAAACATATATGCAATTACCGTTTTAAGCAAGAAGATGTACACTAGAAACATATGAAGTTTACAATATTAAAAAGAAAAAAAAATATATATATATTAATAATTTTATTTTTTTAATTCCGGAAATTAAATTAAAAAAAAATAATTAAAAAAATTCAAAAAGTTTGTGTTTTACCATTTTGCCCTTTTGAATTAAATAAATAGATTTAATAATATTAAATTCTCATTGGTCCAAAGCGGTTCTGTAAAGTTCTGTACAAAAAAGTGGTTCTGCATTGAACATGCCCCTATATATATATATATGTATGCGGTAGGTAGTATAAGTATATGATACTATCAGCCGTATAGTAGTACGATATTGAATAGTATATGAGCAGCCAGGGGGCCTCGAGCGCCGCCGGGCAGGAGGGCGTGGCCGGTCCGCACGAGCGTGGTGTACATTTCCTGAATGGTGAACCCGATTTTAGGAATTATGTGAAGCGTTTTCTTGTTATGATACCGGCCCTGATGCAAACGAAAACTGCTTGTTGATACCCCCCTGATCGCCAAAGATCCGTTTGAGTGATATTTGATGACGGGTGTCACACACAATGTTGGGTTTAATATCGGAAAAGTTCTCACTGTGGATGATTTGAATGTCTCAATTTTTTGATTGCACTCCCTTAATATAGTTCCGGTTTTGGGATCTGGGTTTTTGAGTTTGATTTGTTTCTGGGCTTTATTGTTCTTGGATGTTCTTCATTATATATTTGAACGAGTTAAAATCATACAATTCGAAAGAAAAGAAATTAAAGTGGGGAATACATTCAAATGGGGAAGAACCGACCGTCAGGGTATATTAGTCAGGTTTAACCCTGCACTATAACCAGAGGAAGAACTAACCGGAAGCTAATTGGAAACAAGCGGCCCCTCTCGGCCCTGGACGAAAGTTCTTGCCGAAAATGTGGACACGTCGGCGTGTCTTTTTTTGCGCTACTCGTTCTTCTTGTCTCTGGTCCCCCATTTTCTCGCAATTTCGTCGAAACCTGAAAGGACCATTCTTTCGCTGAAAAAAAAATTTTAGCCCCTTTCATTTTGTTTCGAATTCTTCAAAAACAGAGGAGTTACTTTTACTAGTATGTGATCTATTTACAATTATCATTTCCAGTTTTCAAACTACCCCTGCCACATTTTGACCCTCAATTTATTACGAACTTCTTAAAGCTCCCACAAGATCACTTCACAACACTCATTACGCGGGCGCAGCGGCGCCAGTTAAAGGTCAACTCTTGTCCTACTGCTCGACGTAAGAACGCTGCAACGTTGGAATCGACGACAACACTAACAATCCGCAAACCAACGACCCTCCGATGAAGCATGAGATGTTCGCTCACGCCGGTATTTTGATTTATTTGGTTTGGGTTTTTCTTCCAACTTGTACTGACAAACAACAGCCTTAAATAAAGGAAATTGATTCCCCACTCGGCCTAACTACAGGATTTGCTTTCAATAATGACATATGTGTTGCAGATTGAAAGGAATGTGGTAGTACTCTGTTTTCATACACTGAATACAGTGGTGGAACAAAGCCCTCTAAGCAGAAGTGTTAGTTTTTTTCAACGCATCCCACATTGGTAGCGGCGAGATACCACATTCCGACCTGTATACACCTAGAACTCAATAAATTAATACTTGATTTACACTTCAATAAACTACCCTTGAAAATATCATAGTTCTTTTAGGTCTTGATCATATAATTATTACTAGCATTTTTAAATCAATAGTTGGATTAGTTAATGAACCTCTTTTTTTATTACATGAACCTCCAGCCACCACGCTAATCACCCGCCACTAAAGACGCACCCCCACCGCATACACGCGCCGTCGCCAGTAGCCAAGGGGCTATAATCTTACACGGACTATATATATATATAATATGAATACCTAGTATATAAACTATATATACAGTACGTGTATATAAGTAATAGTAGTACTCATACTTCTCATGCCATCTTGACTGAATTAATTCAATGGGGTTGAGTCTTACAGTCATAAATCGGCCAAAGTACTCAGCTTTACATTTTTTGGGAAAGCAACCATGTTGCCATACTCAGATTTGCCTTACACCAAAGCCAGCTAATTGAGCTCGAAACTCTGCACATTTTACGTACATCAGATAATCCCACAAACATTTAACCAAATAAGTACCTTCGGTTAACCTCTATACTCCCGATATCAGTCCAATGAGTCATCACTATCACACCCGCTTACTTTTTTAAAGAGATTAAACATGAAGCTCGACTAACATCAATGAGCAAAAACTGATAGGAGACACACAACTTTATCAGTCCATATCCCTACAAAAAACTTAAAAAAATTCAATCATATTTTTCTTTAAAGAGGCAATAAGAGAATTCTGACTTGAAAAGTACTCCTCCTAAAAAAAATAAATACTCTACGTGTGATCAAAAATTAAAAAGGAAATCACAAATATTCGTGTCCCAAACGACACCGTCATAATCAAAACAAACTAGTCGCTGCAAATAAATAAGCTAAATAAAAATCTCCCTATTTCTATTTGACAAACAAAACATTTGAATCTGATTTTCTTGTTCGGAACTACGACGCACGATGGGATGCAAGCCCGCAAATGGGATTTCCAAGATCGTAACATACTTAATCTGGAGCAGGTTCCTTTCAATTTTTCACAATTATTACAACTTTTTACACTTTCACACCGCCCCTAATCTTATTTAATTATAAATACAATCTGTGGGATTGTAAGGGTAATACCGTCGTTCGCTTGACTGCAAAATGGTAAACTCCTCCGATGTCTTAGCCGAACTTCAGCGGTATTTATAACTTTTCTTTTTTTTCTTTTCTTTTTTTTTTTTTTTTTTTTTTTTAAACTAATTATCGATGTTGTTGTACTACCCCATTTTTTTAAATAAAATAAAATGAAATTTGTTTAGGCTTTGGTGAAAGGATATGAAGGGAAGAGAGGCGATGGCGAAAATGATCACGCTGATGCTATTGCTGCTCAGGTACTTAGTTTATGTGTTGGTTGTATATCGAAATGGTTTAGAATTGCTTATTTTAGGTTTATCTAAATAGGCGCCCCACTATTGTATCCATGCTTTTAGTTCTGGAAAATGAGTTGAGCTGATTCCGGGAGTGTAAAAGCTTGAGCTCGGATTGTTTGAGTTAATAAGGCTTGGTTGTAGCTCGAGTTAGGTTTGTGACATATTTTACAAGCTCGCTCGGACTGTTTGAGTTAATAAGGCTTGGTTGTAGCTAGAGTTAGGTTTGTGACATATTTTACAAGCTCTGGCTCTGCTCGGCTTATTTTTTGGATAGGTGTAAGCGAAATAAAGCTTGACTCTAGGTCGGCTTGTTAAATACACTATGCTCGAGCTTGTTTATTTTACATAATGCTCGTTTGTGTATAAATATACATAAGTGTGTATATAATTCTACATTATGAACTATATTTAACACTATGGTCGAGCTCGTTTATTAAGCGAGAAATAAGGCTTCAGATTGTTTAAGCTTGGCTCGTTTTGAGCTTTCACTAGGTCAATACCGAGCAGTTCACAAGCGGCTAGGATCATATTTAATGACCTGGAGTGGTGTTTATCTATTTTATAAGGGTTTTAGGTTAGATACGAGTGTAAAAGGCCATTGTTTATCCCGAAATAAGCAGTTGCAGTTTGCTCATATATGACTATTTTTATCCCGAGTAAGCAGATGCAGTTTGGATTACCGAAACACTCCAAACTGCTTATCTTTTAAAAAAAAAATTATGTTGTCTTTCTGCAATAAGAAAGGATTTAGAGTTATATTTGAAAGGGGAAAACTATGCTACACGAATTATAATGAAGAAATGTAGGAACTTCAACGCAGCTATGCTACACGAATTATATATCTTTGAAAGTACATGTAAATATTTATTGTATTTCATTCCAAATAAAATTTGCAGGTTCGTCGATTAGCAATGGAAGTTCGTCAAATGGCTTCTTCGAGGCAGATCACTGTTCTTAATGGTGGTTCTGGTGGTATGTGTTTCTAACTCATTTCGAGTAGCATACTTTGTCGTATGAAATTGCTTAAATGCGCATCTTACTTAGTTACTTATGTGGATTGCTATTGACGCAATAATCTATTTCTTGTTGAATAAAACATTAATTGGGTTTCATTAATAATAAACGTAATGTTGATGCAGGTACAGCTCAATCTTTAGTGGTACCAGCTGCTGCCTTGGGTGTTGTTGGTTATGGATACATGCGCTGGAAGGTTTGGATTTGTTAATCTTGTTTTTGTAATTCTCATACTAGGTCTAGTAATCGATGATTAGTTTGATGGCTCATGCACATGCAAAAAGTAGACTTAAAGAAAACATTTAGTTCTTACTCAAAATGAAATATTTTTTTTCATTTGTGTAATTTTGGGTTTAAGCTAAAGTATGTAAAGCTTGACTCTTGTCTTTTTGTCAATGGATTCTAGGGTTTGTCATTCTCCGACCTCATGTATGTGACAAAGCAAAACATGACGAATGCTGTATCAAACTTGACAAAGCATCTGGAACAAGTCTCAGACGCTGTTGCTGTAAGTTTCTTTAGGAGAGATTCTAGCTAATTTCTTACATAATCTGTATTTTGCTTTATCATATATCAAAGTTTCTGTTTATACCTGCAAACATTAGTTTGGTGGTAGTTGCATCTCTTAAAGACTAGTTTCTTGCTCAATTGTAATATGCATTGTGTAGTTTCTTGCTCAATGGAAGGTATATTAGTCTAGGTTTCTAGCAGACATCTTTAGTAGTTGATCGTATGTGACACCCCCAAGGCGAAACAATGAGCTAACTAATACCTTAGGTTTAAACTTAGCCTTATGGATCAGTTTGCACCAATTAGTTACCTGTTTGTCCTATTTTGTCTTCACTCAGATGAAGTTTAAGGAGTAGTGTTGTCGGTGTGAGGACTGAGGTATATTCTAATGCTCTAATCTGTGATATCGTATATAAAGCAGAGAGATTGTCATATGTGCAGAGATAGTCTGCAAGGCTGCATGTGGTATGAATCGAAGTTAGGTGAGGTGGTTATGAACAATTAAAGGTTTCATATAAAGAGGATAAATAACGAGCTATAGGATCATATGGACTGTAAAACATCAATTAACTAAAGCTTCAATGAATCCAACCAGAACTGACAATGTTGAAACAATTAATACTGAAAAAACGCTACATCTATATGTAGTTAAGAGGAATGTAAGGTACAGACATATCGGTGTGCATGTCACTAGTTGAAAAAGCATGGTCATGAATCTGCATGCAGATCCTGTAGCATCTAATTCCTTTTAAGATTTATGTAATTTATTTTCTTTATGCAATGACAACAATACCCAATCCCTCCGGTTATATTTTTATATTATCATATGTGATTCTTTATTCTTGGTAATTCTTCCGTGTTGCATTCAAGTTCATGCTTTTCTTACAACTATAAGTATTTTTCTTTAATCAGGCTGCCAAGAAACATTTGACTCAGAGGATTGAGAACTTGGATGGTAAAATGGATCAACAAGTGGAGATATCCAAGCTGATCAGAAGTGAGGTATGTTTGTGAACAGTAACTTAAGACCAGTGTATAGAATTTTTATTAGGATTGGTTTAAGCATGGTATAAAATGTGATTGGTATCCCAAAGCAATGACAGTTGGTCGAGGGAATCTAGATTTTTCTATGTTTGGCTGACTTGTTGAACTTTTGAAACAGGTGAATGATGCTCGTGAGGATATTTCTCAAATAGGCTACGACTTAGATTCACTCAATCAATTAGTTTCTGGTTTGGTGAGTGTTCTTTTATTTAGAGTTGTTATGTGATATGGCTTATCTTTGCGATTCTTTTAAACAAACTCCTTTATTTCTCTGCAGAATGGCAAGATAATGACATTGGAAGAAAAGCAGGTAAATAAACAATTTTTGGAAATATAAATTTTGAATATTCACTTGGTACATATTGCCTGGATCTAGCCCATTTGTGAGGTTCCATGACATATGAGCTAAAGAAGTGGGTCACACCAGTTATTCTAAAATATTTGTTCCCTTGTGGTTTATTAAGATTTCCCACATCACATTTTTTTTTGCCGTGTATTATTTTATTATTGATCAGATTCATTGTTTCTTTTTTGGAGGATTTACTTACGATTTCTTTTTCTCCTTCAAATAGGATCTAACAAACCTTGGAGTGTGGTATCTCTGCAACAAGGCTGATGGAAATAAGATGTCGGGCAAGGCACAGGTGAGCCTGTTGTTACTAATTTAGGTTACTGCTTTTGGTTTGTTTCATATTTCTTCACAAGAAGGTGATGAAAAAGTCAGTTCTTAAACCTGACTTATTGGACTTAATGAAAGGATGTTAAATCTTCCTGGTAAGCCTGAATTGTGATCATAGGCTTATGGTCGTCCATGACCCTAACAATATATTTCATGAACAGAACATCTTATTTGATGCCATATTATTTGAATTTCTGCCCAGTAACCTATTTATCATGAGATATATGGTGTTATGAACTATGGAATGGGCGTCGAATCCACTTTGTCAATCATTTTATCATTGATGAGGAATCATTTTTATTGTTTCTTCTCTACGTGCCTCTATTGTTTACTACCTGCATCAGATGAACTTGGACTCTTGTATCCTGATTTTCATTTAAAACCTTTTTGCTTTCTACCCAATGCCAATCAAAACCTCTTCTTTTGTGCTGACCAGTCAAAATCTTTTATTTGTGGTTTATTTCAGTTAAAGTCGTTTCGTGATGGCTTTGGATTTACTTTGTGGCTTATTTTCATAACTACATATATGATCTTTGAACTTAAATTGGCTTTATAATGCTTTGTTTGTTTATAACTGTGTCAGAACACATGTAACTCTCCAAGATATATACTCACCTTTATGTGCATCTGCCACTGTACTCTGATTATGATTGCTTGTTTTTCTTGATAACACAGGAACAATTTAGACTTGCTGGCAAATCCTTTGCTGGTTATCTGACGTCTAGTGGGGGATCACTGAATCTTGAGGTGACGTTATCTCTTTTGCTATTTTCTTCTATAAAGATAGAACATACGCTTAATTAGCTGGCACATATGGCACTGATGACATGTACCATATACTCCCTCCATTCAAAAAAACACTTGATTCAACTTTACTTTTTGAGAGAACTTTCAAATTTAAATAACACTTTCCCCAATAGGCCAATAATATTCTTTACAAATTAATGATGAAATTGGGTTTGTTCACAGGTTTCTTTTTTCTTTCATCATAGGCAGAACAAAATCTTGCAACTGTTATGTGGTTGCAAACTTTATCTATCTATTCGTTTACGCATGTATGCTATAGTAATAGTACATTGATCAAAATCACAAATTGTTTACGTAACACATTGGAAAAAAGGTTATATCAAAACTGGCTTCTAAGTTAACTCTTTTAGCATCTTAAAGCTTTATCAACAATTTATTTGTGGAAGTTATCCTTAGACATGTGTCACCAATTTGTGAGTGTAACCTTGGTATTTATGGATTATCGGGCCCATCAGGTTTAAGAACCACAAAATGGAAATATTGGTCATTCATTTGTCATGTGTGAATTATCTTTTTTTCTTTTAAGTTACTTGAAACGATAATGACATTCTGCATGACATTATCCTTCTCCAGGGAGTCAAGGAAATTGCTGAAACTCTAGATCCAGAAGACAATCAATCAAGAATGCTAACCAGGTATTCATGTCAACTGCATTCTTTTACACAAATAAACTCTTATATTCTGTACAATTCGTTTGTTTCACATTATCTTCCAATCTTTGTAAATCTAAAACAAAGCACTTTAGAAGCAACTGCATTCTCATGGGCAGTTGTGCATAGCTGAACGACTTTTAAGCATTATGCTTGTAAGTTTGTTACATACAAACAATATAATTCTTGCTTAAAATGGAAAAGGTGGAAGTTTGTCTGTGACCCAATTCCAACCATCTGTAAACAAACGATTGGTGTCATATTTCATTTTTTTTCCTCGCATTTAAGCAAGTAAATTATGATGTAACTTCAAGTACACAGTAAAAAAATTCAGTCATTTATGCATACAATGATACAATAAAGCAAAACCAGTTAATGCTGTAGTGAATTTGTATCTGGTGTGCCAAAGTTGTAGATTACGGTAAAATTTTGAAAATCTGTCTATGCTTTTATTCTGATTTTGTTATTGAACAGGAGAAATACGGTCAAGTTCAGCTCTTGAACCAAACGAAGGGGATACAGTGAAGAATATAAGTTATACAAGTCCTGGTTAACTGTACTTGTCTTCTTTATGCCCAATAAGCGAAAGCACTGAAATATCTTTTTGTTCTTTTGTGGGTAGTAGTATATATACCTTGAAAACTTCGTAAAGCTATGGTTTGTGCTTACATGTGTTGTTTTCTATCTTATGATGAACCTATGTCAGTATTTGGTTCATTGTGCTATACGTGCATAGCGGAAACTCATCTTCAGTGATATGTTTTATTTGATCAATCACATTAATTTATCGAATATTATCGACATTGTTTGGAAGCTCTGAAAGAACCTTTTTTTCATTGCAGTTGGAATAAACTTGAACTGTTATTGGTGTTTGTGTTTGATTAACTGGGGTCAAATTCCCTTTGCTCTTATAATATCTAGAATCTTATATACTGTCAGGTTGCATTGCAATACTGTAAATTGTGCCTGCAAAACACAAGACAATGATTCGTATTTCTAATGCTAATGGGTGAGTCGTCCCCCAACCGAACGACCCCCCAACTGCGTTCCATCCATTAGCCCAACCCACCCCAACTGAGTTGTCCCCCCAACCAAGTAAATGTTGTGGTTGGCTGCCCAACCGAAATTTCAATTCGGTTTGTGTGTGGCTTTTTTATTTGTTTTATTTTTTGGGTATGTTTTTAGTTTTGGTTGAGGTCGTCTTACTATTTGTTTGTGGTTAGGGTGTAGTCTTTGAGAGAGAAAGCTGAGATGACGATGTAAAAGTTCATTAGCATTGGTTAAAAAATTTCAAACCGTACAGAGTTTTGACATACTGACATCCATTCCCGTAATTGGGCCTAAAATGCTCTTTAATCATAAAGCCCACTCGAAGCTGATTATAAGATGAAAGTTTAAGCAGTTGCTAGTTGCTACTGATAATATTTGATGTGATTGTTGATAATATATAATCCATAATGTTTAAGACCAAATACAAGTACCGTCGCATCGAATTGTCTTGCTAACATGACCTTCTCAACATTTTCTTCTTGTCTTGCGGTTTTTATGGGCTCGAATCAGTGTCATGTTTCTATCATGGATTGTTTTCTTAGAGTCACTTGTATTGCAATTTTGAAAAGCTTCTAAGCCAAAATATTACACACAACAAACAACAATACATGGTCTTGCCGGAGTGGGGTGTGACAAGGCAAAATGTTCGCAATTATACTCTTACCCGAAGGTATACAAAGGGTAGAGTGATAGATATACTTCCAGAATGACACTAACATAAAATCAGTACATATAAAATGTCGATTTGGATAATAGGACGAGTATCACATCAATGGGTTACAAAAGCTAATCCTAAAAATTCAACGAGAAAACAAAACGTTAAATCTACCAACCCAAANCAGCTGCGTTCCATCCATTAGCCCAACCCACTCCAACTGAGTTGTCCCCCAACCAAGTGAATGTTGTGGTTGGCTGCCCGACCGAAATTTCAATTCGATTTGTGTGTGGCTTTTTTTATGTTCTTTTTTTTTGGGTATGATTTTAGTTGTGCTTGAGGTTGTCTTATTATTTGTTTTTGGTTAGAGTGTAGTCTTTGAAAGAGAAAGCTGAGGGGCCGTTGATGTAACCGTCATTAGCATCGGTCAAAAAAATTCTCAAATATGTATAGAGTTGTGACATCCATTTCCGTAATTGGGCCTAAAATGCTCTTTAATCATAAAGCCCACTGGAAGCTCGATTAGTTCTGAGAAATAATGAGACATTTTGTGGGTGATGAAAGTTTAAGCAGGTTGCTACTGATGATAATATTTGATGTGATTGTTGATAATATATAATACATAATGTTTAAGACCAAATACAAGTACTATTGAATCGAATTGTCTTGCTAACATGACCTTCTCAACATTTTCTTCTTGTCTTGCGGTTTTTATGGGCTCGAATCAGTGTCATGTTTCTATCATGGATTGTTTTCTTAGAGTCACTTGTATTGCAATTTTGAAAAGCTTCTAAGCCAAAATATTACACACAACAAACAACAACAATACATGGTCTTGCCGGAGTGAGGTGTGACGATGCAAAATGTTCGCAATTATACTCTTACCCAAAGGTAATCAGGTATACAAAGGGTAGAGTGAGAGACATACACTTCCAGAATGACACTAATATAAAATCAGTACATATAAAAAGTCGATTTGGATAATATGAATGCTACATCTCTTAATAGAACGAGGACGAGTATCACATCAATGGGTTACAAAAGCTAATCCTAAAAATTCAACGAGAAAACAAAACGTTAAATCTACCAACCCAGATTTATTGAATCTTTATGTAGATATTGATTTTGCTATATAAGTTTAAAAGCTTGCCATACTTTTTGTGTTGATACATTTAATGCTCACGAACCATTTTTCCGAAATAACTTCAACTTAAAACAAACATATTTATTGTTAACTGATGTTCAACATATCACCAAGTGGATTCCAAATCTTAAGCATTTATATGCTGCCTAGTTGCTCCTATATTATCTTTTGTTTAATCAATATTTGTTTGTTTATTAGTTTGTTATGTATAAATTAAGATTTTTGACTAGTTTTTTTTTTTGGGTGGAAGATTTTTGACTAGTTCAAACTTCAAACACATAAGATGCTCTCTATCTATGATGAAGTCATGGTCCTCAACACCCTTTGAGAAACATCACTATCCATAATACTTTGTCAACTTATAAAGGGTCAAAATTTATTAGCCTTCTTTAAGCTCGTCCAATCATTCAATTTGGTATTCAAGAAAGTATACAACACCAAAAAGGGTAAATAGATAAATATTAAAAGATAATGTATTTAATTTGGTGAGGTGGGTTTGGTGGTATTTGTTTGCCTTGTTTTCATAACAATGAATGTTGATATTTTAATATTTTTTGATACCTCGAGATTCTTTATTAAGAAAGTATGGATTCGCGTGTCCATGTCTATACAAACAGATAAGAGTTTCTTTCGTTATACTTTTTATTTTTTTAATATTGTTTTTAATAAAATATTTGAAATTTGTAATATTAAACATGTAATAGTAGTAATACTTGCAACACATGAACTATAGAGAGCAACCTATGATCTCATTAAATGTTTTTCCAAGTCATGCATGGAATGATGTTTAATGTTTATAATGATTTGCACAATCAACTTTTTGATTAGAACAAATGAGTGTGTCAATCAATAAATTGTTTGTGAATTATATGATGAATTAATTGTTTGTACAAATGACTGTTCCAAGTTTAAATGATGATATTGAAGACAAAATTGTGTGGAGAACCAACTGTGGAAAAGAAGCTGAATTCTCTATTAAAGTGGTTAATTTTGATCTCAATAGGCTGAATCCTTGTGTAGAATGGTGGAAGTTAGTTTGGTATTCTCAGTGTATCCCAAAGCACACATTTATCCTCTGGTTAGCAAACAGGCAGTCCACTCAAGATAGACTAATGAAATGGGGTATTCATGGTGCTAATAGATGCTGTCTATGCTACAATAACTCAGTGGATTTGCCACATCTGTTCTTCCAATGCCCTTTTCTAAGGAAGTGTGGAGTAAAGTTAAAATGTTGACTGAAATTAAGGGGCAAAGCACTAATTGGCAGGACATTATTCAAAGGTTGGTCAATGATGGCAATGGCAATAACATTAGCAGTGTGGTGAGGAGATTGTTTTTAGCTGCTAGTGTGTACAATATATGGAATGAGAGAAATAGAAGAAGTTTTAGAGATGACAGTAGAAACAGTAATGAGGTGTTTAAGAATATTGTGGATATTGTAAGAAATAGACTAATTGGCTTGACAGTTAGAGAAAGTGGAGCTATAAGGAGTATGGAAAGTAAATGGGGCATTTCTTGCAAGAGGACCAAGACTGGTGTTTGACTTGAATGTTTGTTTCATTTTATGAATTAAGGTTTCAGATTCCTTAAGAGGTGTTTGGATATGAAGTTTACCTACAGACAGATGTGGTTCTAAGTGATTGAATGTAACAGTGGTATTAAGGGGTGTTTGGATTAGTAAAAAACAACATCAATTGCACTTAAGTTGATGTATGTTTTTGTTTGCAGGCCATTACAATGTGTGAGATACCTTGTACATTGGAGTCCTATCTGGTGTGACTGTGCTTATGGTAACCTATATGTTTAGTTCCAGTTTGGCCTTGGGAGGAAAATAAACAAGCACATTTGGTTAAGTAGGAGGTCTAATTCAGTAAGGATGTACCATAAAGGAGGGTCTCCCATTGTGAAGGGTAAATGGCTTGGGTGGATGGTGTATGATGGAAGGGATAGAGATGAATGAAAGATGATCCTTCTTGGTCCTTCTAATACATCATCAAAGGAGGTAATGGTTGGTCTTCTTCAAGGTGTGTGTTCCCAAGCTTACTAAAGTCATTTTAGAGATGGAAATGTAAGTCTGCTTGGTATAGCCCTTGAAGGATGGGATATGGGTTCCTAGTGATGCCATCCACCTATCTTGCCTTGATCATTGTAGTTGCAGGTTGAATGGTCTTGGTGAAAAGGTGTTATGCAAATGTAGCTAGATGGTATGGTGTTAAAAAGGTAAATTCAGAGTATTGTGGATGAATCTGTGCAGTACAGACCAAAAATGCTCTGTTTTGGTTCTGTTTTACAGACATTAGTATTGTCAGATATACATTTAGTTGTATCCGATATCGGATGTAATGGTTTTCTTATTTGTATCAGATTTGGGAGTGTCCAAATCTTTGATTGATATTCTTATGATGTACAATATTTGGTGATAAATATATTTTACCTTTGCAAAAAAAAAAAAAAAAAAAAANAATCACCAACCTTATGCAAAGATCAAGATATATACAACCTGGGTGGCTTTATAAACATGGCTTGAGTTTATTTACAAGTTAATTGATAATTAATAGACGAGTTTATATTAAACTAGTAGTTCATAACACTTGTCATCAAAGATGTTAAGATCGAGATCCTACTATGAATCGTTTTTTTCTTTGCAAGATCGGAATCGTAAGATCGGATCGAGATCAGAAGATCCTACTAAAGTGTCTAAAAATCTTATTTTTCTAGTAATTCGTATTCAAAGATGATTGTATAACAAATTAGAGAAGAAAAAAGAGTTTTGAAAGTTATAGTAATATGAGAATGCGACACGTAATGCTCTAAAATACAAAAATATCTAATCGGTAATTAAGGACGATGAATCTTTTAATCAAAAAATCTATATGTCTTGCTCTTATTAAACATTTACAGTAATCAACGCTTGCTATATTGTTTTAATTTAATAAAATTCATTCATTTATAGTTTATTAATTAGTTAAATTAATGGAAGTAGGATCGAATCGAATCGAGATCTTACGATCCTATGATAAGATCGAGATCATACTTAAGATCCTATGCTTTTTAAGATCGTACGAAGGATCGACTCGTTTTTTCTTAACGGGATCATAAGATCGGAAGATCTTAACAGCTATGCTTGTCATGTTTCGAATTAAATTGAATTTTCATTTCTTTACGTCTATCCCTCAAGGAAATTCGAACCTAGTTTTTTTTTTTTTTTTTTTTTTTTTTTTTTTTTCTTTTTTTACAAATTCAATTCAAGGTTGTCTTCTTAATTTCAAAGAAAGATAAGAATTGACTCATTGAGTTGAGATAACAACTTCTTTGATGATAATACTACGGAGTAGTAGATAAGCTAGAAGGAAAAATTGGAAATGAAAATTAAAGTGTCAAAAATATATAAGAAAACAATAAGTAATGTTTTGTTAAGATTGTAGTCAAACATTATTGAATTCGATATGTTGTGTTTCGTTGTCAACAAAATGTTTCTCGTCGTAAATTTTTCCACATAGCAATGTGCTTTTACCAAATCACTTAATTTGCCAATAAAATACTCTAAAGCTTATTTCTAGAAACTATTATAACCGAGTATAAAAAAATGCAACATTGTGACACTTCAGTGATGAAATAAAATAAAATAAAAATAGTTTGTTGCATTGATAACTCGTCACGTAGTGTCACGTTTACGTGTTAGTTTTACTTCATTAGAGATTAATTTAGTTAATTAGAATAAATAGTTTTAAACTTTATATAAACTATTTGGTGGCCTAAACACAAAGACAAACAGAAAAAAATTCACCTAACGATTATTCAATTCTTATGTTCTTCATCCAAAGTATTACCTACCATAGGTATTATATATCTACCATAAGTTAAAAATGAGAAGGACCAACGTTATCAATAAATGAATAAAGGAAATGCGTAGTGAGGTTTGAGACAAGAATCCCTCTATATCTGCACAATATGTTATCATTTCATGCAACAAATTAAAGAAAAGTGGAAAAGGGAAAAAGCCCAAGACACCCCACCAATAAGATAAAATCATAAAATAAAGTTGAATCATGGTCACCCAAAAACAACATTTTTTGTTTGTGTAAATAAAAAATTATAAAAGATGAATAAATAAATGTAGAAAAATTTATTGCTAAACAATGTTGATATACCATTATACCCCTGTGCACGCACGTGTTTTGGCATAAATCTTACTTACAGTAAAACCTCTATAAATTAATACTCGATAAATTAATAATTTTGATAAAATTAATAATTTGTTTAGTCACAACTTGGGACCGGTACAAATTTGGACCCTAATCGATAAAATAATAAGATTATATTTTTTTTGAAACCCCAGTGTATATATATTAATTCCAACGAAACTATAAATTAATAATTACTAAAAAATTCATATATATGTATATATGTGTGTGTGTGTGTGAGATACACTTCAAAATCCTAAGATTGTTTAGTAAAAAATGAATCCATAGTTACTTGTTTTTTTCTGAACTTCAAATATATATTGAATTTATCTTAAAGTCTCCTTATTACATTAAAGAGTTGGTGCGTTGTCGTCTTGTATTACAACAAAAAGTATTAATTTTATTTTCATAAAGTGCATATGTGAATTCATAAAATGTTAATTGGAACTTTTTTTTCAAATTTATTTTTCCTCTAATGAGTAGATCGTAACTAGCTATTATATTAGACTTGAGAATTTAAAGGTCATACGTAAAACCTCTTTAAATTAATAAATTATTAATTTATCGATATAATAATATCCCGCTAAATTAATAAAATATCTCGGTTCCAACACTATTAATTTATAGAGGTTTTACTGTAATATGTTTTGATATAAGACACAATATATATCTAAATAATTATTTGCGCATAAAAATTGTATTTAATCTGTTTTTAATAATAAAACTGTTTAAGAATATAAATTTTTTATCCTGTAACTTTATATTTTGTCATAGTAAAGTCTGTACAGATGTATATATGGAATTGTTAAATAAGATTTTTTTAATTTATGTAAAATCTTTATACTTTTATAGTTATAATATCGGTGCACCCGCGATTTTACATAATTTTTCATTATTTATCAAATCAATTAATATTTGTTGGACGAATGTTTAACTTTGTTTAACCGGCATGATATTAAGGCCGATATTATTTAAATATAACTATTGATATTATGAATGTCTTAAATATTACGCGTGTTTAATAGCACATAATGACCTTTACAAAATGTTTTTCTTGATATCATTTTTTAAACTTTTAAGATGAATTATACGCGTCGTTGCTATATGCGCAATATCATGCGTATGTTTTTATCTCACAGCAACCCATGAGCTCGTGCCTTCATTTTAATATTTATACTCATGTTAATAATAATTTTATCTTAATTTAAATTTTAAGCCCGTATATGCGTGAGTTAAACTTATAAAAATAAATAGCATTAGTCGTTGTTGAGCATGTTGCTTAATCTTATTAAGAGGAATAAATGAATTGTTCGTACATGTAAAATCTTGAGTATTCATTTATATATATATAATAACACCTGTTGTTATTTTGATATTTATAATTTTGGCCATATACATTAATTTAATATAACAATAATAATAATGACAATTATAAATAACAACATATATGTTGTTTTAAAAAAATATATATATAAAATCAAGGAGTTTAAAATGTATGAGCTATTTATTAAATTTATAAAATTATTATATAAGTTCATTAAATCCATATAATTTATTAAATTTAGTAATTCCAGTCTTTTTAATTATCTTTTTTTATTTTTAGTTTTTTATTTATAAAATTGACACATGTATACAATTTATTATTATTATTATTATTATTATTATTATTATTATTATTATTATTATTATTATTATTATTATTATTATTATTATTATTGAAATGAAATTATATGAGTTTGATTTAATTGTTTCAATTTTGACTTTTTCTAGATTAATGGAATGACTATGTTTTTTTACATGCAAAATGAAGCACTTTTATTAGAATAATTTCAATTACTTTAACATTCTTTTTTTTATTTTTTTGAAAATCTCTTATATAATAGAATATATTTCTTTTTTATTTTCATCAACTAATCATTTGTAATTGGTTTTTTTGAAATGTAACTCTTGGGAACCGTTATGTAGCTCTTGAGAATCATGTTTTATTTGTAACTTGTTTAAAACTTCAAATCTTTTATATAACACCTAGCAAGCTATCCATGACTTCTCACTTAATAAATAGATTAATACAAAGAAACTAAACCTATCTTTTTATATAATAAGAGACTTTTTAAAAGTGAAAAAAGAAGATTGAAAAATTCAATTGAACCAATAACAATACATCATTTTGCATACGTGATAAAATTCAACATTTAGTCAGTTGAGAGTAGAAATTGGCTTTAGTTTCGTCAAACCTATCTAAATTTTATTCAACAAAATAAATATGTATGAAAATACATGTCTCGATTTAAAAAAGAAAGGTAATTAATAAAACTTTTGTTGTTAAATTTGAAATAAATTATATGGATTTAAGGATAATTATCAGTTTGCATGTTCTTTAATAAATTTATAAATTTAATAAATGCCTCATAGACTTTCTACCCTCCATACTTTATATTTTGTTAATAAATACAACATACAATGTTGTTATTTATAAATATTAGTATAAGTATATAATATATTAATGAACTTGTATGAAATTATAAATACCAAAATAAAAGCATAAGTTACTATTATATGTAAACAAATACATGATATCATGTTTTTTTGGACGGCAATTGTGGCTACGTGCCCCTAGCCCAGAAGGCGTAGCGAGCCACCTAACCAGGTTAGGTCCAGCCCAGAATGCAATGACACCCTTTCTTTTACGCATGCGGGAGGAAACCCTATCGCCATAGACAAGACTCGAACTTGAGACCTTGCCTAGGAGGGTAAAACATCCATACCTCTAGACTAGAGGCCCATTGGTAATACATGATATTATATACATATACGAACAACTCATGTTATTCCTTTTTATGAGATTAAGTAAGGGTATGTAGAAAACTATTTTTTTAACTATTTGCATTCAATAACGACTCATGTTATTCTTCTTTATAAGTTTAACTCGCGCGTACGCAAGTTTAAAAATAAAATACAGCTAAAATTATTATTAACATGAATATAATTATCAAAATGAAAACATGATCTCACAGGTTACTTTGAAATAAAAATAAATAGACGAGATTATACATATACCAACGTCAAATATTTTTTAAAGGTCATTACGTGCCACTGAACACGCATGATGTCTAGAACATGATATCAATAATTAAATTTAGCCACAATCAACATAAACACCATATCAGTAAAACAAATTCCAATCCTTCATGCAACAAAAATTATACAAAATATTAATCAGCTGATACATAATGAAAAATTATGTAAAAACATGTGTGTGCATGGTATTATAATCATATAAGTATAAAAGATTTATTATAATTTTATAGAAAAATCTTAGTCATTACAAAACCATCAATTTATGAATTGTCACAATATCTAACTTCATAACAAAGTTACTAAAATACTATTACCCGTTATGCTATCTGCCCAAACCCCGTGTATTGGACATGTTGGCGTGTTGTATTTTCTTTCGGTAAATCAATTTGTAGATATTTTTACTAAAACTTTACCCTTGCAGAAGTTCTTTAGGTTCAGGTTCACTCTGAGCATTCAAAAATCTTTTGTTCCGACTGCGAGAGGTTTATTAAATACTTTAGTGTAATTATGTTGATATCTACAATACATATAAAGAAAAAACGCATTTGCTTAAAATTTAAAAAATGAGTAATGTTATTAAACTAGAATACTCTTACTTATAAAAGAAAATGCAACATATTAAATGTTTAAATAATTAATTATAATTTAAATTACTAACTTTCTTCACTCATATTACTCCATAGCCATATATACATAAAAAGAATTTGTACACACAAATAAAAGCTCTTATACAACATCGCCGCAATGCATGAGTAATCATCCTAGTGTATAATGATTGATGCCGTTTAACATGTAACATTGTAACCCTTGTTTTTATCTATTTATTTAATAATAAGTCACAAGCAACACTAACATGTTTTCTCACTATCCCACAGTTTCGATTGCTATAATCTAATCCACTAAAGGAGAAACGTGATTCTATAGTACATAGGAGTACTATCGAAAGAAGTTGTTTATTATTGTAAATCTGAATATAATTGTTAGTGGGGTTGTCTTGAAGAGCCAAACCAAGCAAAACATTCTGTTTTATTCGCTAGGTTTAGGCATCTTTGTGTTTTGTCGTGTATTCGAACCCACCTATTTGACAAATGATAGAGTGGGAGATTGTTCCATTAACACATCATGATCGACTATATTTTTCAATTGGTGATGAGAAGTAAATTCATGGTAAATTTACTTGTATAGATTTTTTTTTTGAGCAAAATTTACTTGTATAGATTGAACATATTTACATCAAGGTTTTCAATTTAATATATCTCTCTCCACGTTTTTTTTTTCTTCTATTTTATAAAAAGAACAAAGGTGTAGAACTTTGACTGTAACAGCCAAATTACGGAAACAGCTAGATAAGTGGTAAAGTCGTTGGTCTCATGTTTGAATACTAAAAAGGTAATGTCTAACTTTTATTGGTGCATGCAATATCGACAAGTCAACGTGGAAAAGTTGGTCAACAAGTTCATATATGTGACTGGTTTTATGGACCAAATATTTGTTTTTTTTAGTAAGTGTGATTAATATGTTTTTGTTTTGTGTTTATTATTCAGTGGTTGACGAATAACCGTGCTACAAGACCAAGTAGTCGATTCGACATCAGTCTTCAAGCTGCATCCTATTGACACGCTTTATGGTTGACTAAAAAATTTGTCATGCTATTTAGAGCGTTTTTAAGAAATTTAGACTTTAGTTACAGAAAATTTATCAAACTTATTACTTAGTCTATTGATAATAATTATTATGAAAGATATGTGATCAATTGTGATTTTGCGACCTATTATTTATCAAAAAGGTAGCTAAAATATATACAGTAGTAACCAGTCAAAAAAGTTAAAGACATGATATTGTGCCAAGTCACCTAGCTAATATTACCTTTTACTCTTATAGATTCTCTTTCATGTTCGCATGTGAAAAAATGTTGGGTTGTTTAGTCTAAAATAAACTTTGCAATGGTCAAAAATCCTAAATCAACAACATATATGGTGAGCAATGCCATCTGTAGAAAAAGTTTCGCCAACCATTCTTTTAGCTTCATGATAGTACATAAAACTATAAAAGTTCCTATGTTATACAAACTTTAATATATGCTACTTGAAAATGACAAGATGACTCTTGACTTCACTACAAACCACAAGTGTTAGTCCCAGTTAGATAAAGAAACAATTGGTAGTCTAGAGATCTACATTATGTCAATTTTATCACAAAGGAAAAATATGAAAAAAGTTATCTGCATCAATCAAATGATTGAAGGTGCGTTTGTTACATGGATTTTGGAATAAAGTATGAGAATGAGAATGTTAAAAGAATGTTTTGTTGAGAACTATGAATTTTGAGATTGGGATTGAAACCCACAAATAAGGGTTTCCCCATACCAACCTATAATGGTAGGTTTAGAAATTCATTTCTATTCCGATTACACTATCAAATCTATACCAATAGTGATTCCTAATTACAAACCAAACGCACCCTAAGTATTTATAATTCTAATCATTGGTTGGCAATACACTTAGGATAAGATCCTGTAATGTTGAATTCAACATGATTAGTCATGTTGTCTCACATAAAAGAAAATGGTCTCCACAAGATGATTTATTTTGAATTTAAAATAAAAGACTCACTAATATTTATGTGACAATATAACTAATCATGTTGAACTCAACATTAAAGGATTTCAATCCATACAATTATTACACTTTTAGTCCTAGACATGATTATTATAAAGACAACAAAACTAACACTAAACTNAAAACATAAAAGAGACACCCTTGAACCGAAGAGAAATTTCATCATGACGAATCATGAAAGCCTCAATATATGACATCTCATATAGGATTTTGCTAACAACCACTGCACCAAACCTTATTGCATCTTATAAGTATGTTATGTATGATTGTATCTTAATCCTATACGACCTTATACACAGTTATCGAGCCTGTACTGGACAACTAAGCCAAGTTCGAATCCTCATGTATAAAAGTCTATATGAGTCAAATTATACGTAAAAGAGAGGCAAAAACTTTAGGATATGAAAACCACATCCTATCAACTTTTGATAAGTTGACTCGACATAAAAGGTTAAAATTGAATCATATGTACTCCTACTGAAATTAGGAATTTCGAATTTCATGATACTTTGAAATGGTTTCTATATAAAACACAATTTGATAGTATACACACACATAAATCGAGGATGAATCTCGGAGTTCGTAATTAAGCTTACTTGCATGACATGCTTATAGACATTAGTCTTGGTGATACATAAGATGTTGAAGATTCTTGCATGTGGACGTTGAGGTCAGATGGTAACTTCATAGTGGGGGAATCTCGTCGCCTTATTAATTCAAAGATCCTTCTCTCGTTGGTTCCTTTGACTACGTGAGACAAAACCTTTCCTAGAAAAGTTAATATCTTCATTTGAAGATTGATCTTGGACCGAGTTCCTCATAGGTTGAATCTTTCGTCTTGTGGCATTGACATCTCGACGATCTTTTGTCCTTCATGTAATCGTGGAATCCTCTAATCACATTTCTTTGATTGTGGCATCGCTAAAGAGGTTTGGAGACTTGTTCGTAACTGGTGAGATATCCCTTTTTCCTCCTTTTAACTTATTTTGAGCATTGGAAGGCCTTTCTCTATTATTATTACTTCGTCTCTTCGGTTTGCTTTGGAGGTATCGCAAAAGTGTCACTTTTTGTTCGCATATGATAAGGAAATGTAACGTCTTCGACAACATTTTTGATCATCTTCTTTTTCTTGGCTTCATCATAGGGGTCACATGGCTTGTAATTGGTTAGATTGACTTAAGTCTCCTATCTTGCTCGCGAGTTTTGGCGATCGATGATGTGTTTTGCTTTTCGCTGCTAGGAGCATCGGGCATCTCTAGGCGTTTGGTTCATTTTACTTTCATGCCTTTTCTTTTTGTTTCTTTTCCTCAGGGCTTGTTTGAGGCCGCATCTAAACGCCCCGAAGTAAAAATCGGTGCTCGGCTTTTGTGGGTGGGATTTTTCTCGTGTTTTGGTTCTCCGTAATCGGCAAAAGTTTTTTCATCCATTTTGTAGTCATCGCATTTAAAGCCTCGGAAGGAATCTAGAAAGTGTTGCTTTGTTTATTTCTAGTTTTATATTGTACTCTTTGGCTTCTAGCGCCTTGATAATAGTTTTTCGTTTTTTATATATATTTTGCCATTAAAAAAAAATAGTTAAGCCACAATGATACATTTTATTAAGAACATACAATGATATTATGCATAAAAACATACTATCAAACACGAAACAACTTTATCTGAAACACAAAAAATGCCTAGTTAATAACTTATTTCGAACACGCTAGATTTCTAAAAAGATAATAATGTCAATCTCAAAACCCGAGTAAACGCGAAACAAACTATCACAAAGTCACAAATCATGAAAGAAGTATATCAACAACGATGTCAATTAATCACTCACAAATTAACACTACAAGTAATCTGGGACCATAACACTTTCCAAACGAAGTCAAACATATTTCTCAAGAACTCATAAAGAAAATAAAAAAAAATTGTAATCTTTCATGTATGGTCCGACATCTTAAAACTTCTTTTGTGACATATAATTTCTTTTTTCTAAATTTGTCTCCTCAGGATTGTGTGAATGAAGGACATAAAGGGACATATGTTGTCATTAATCTACAAACATAGAAACAACATGATTATGAGTGTAATTTGTCTTTAACATATGATATGGTATGAAAACTGAAAGATGAGTGGTATAGCAATAGAACGATAATAGTTTTAAAAGTGGTTTGTTTTCTGATCTTTTACATTGGTTTTTAAGGACAATTATGAATGGAAATTGACATATGCATTGATGCCGAAATGATGTGTTTTCTTATCACAAACATCCTGAAACATTGCACATCAGTCATCAGATGGTAGTTGTCTCGATTGATAGCGGTTTGATTAGTTGGTGGTAGTCTATGCCATGTTATAAAATTGGCTTTGTGCTTGATTTGCAAATAGGAGTTGTGATTAAACCAACACAATCACTAATCGTCAAGCTTTCCTTCTTTGCAACTATGAAAAAGCTCACATAAAAAATAATAATAATAGTAATAAAATAAAATAAAAATAAAAAAAATAAATAAGTTTTAGGTCTATTTATTGTTAGAATAGAAAATTCAAAAGTACTAATAAACATTGCTCACATAAAATAAAACATGTTTTATTAATAAAAACATATACGAGCGTGTGAACACGGTTGACAAATATTTAACAAAATTTCAAATCTCCAATAATAACATGAATCAACCAATCAAAACTTCACATTACTATTTTTGTCTTACTTTTGGAGTTGACAAAAATCATATTTCTAGATCAATACCATCAAACACCTTTACCACTCCAGAAATCTAGAACTAAACTTACGTACATCTTTTTCTGAATATATCACAAGTCTTTTAAAGCTTTGTCATATTGGATAAAGTAAATTAAGCTCTTGCCAAACCGGAAGGAATAATTAAAAGTCGGCCAAACCGGGCCATGTGAAGGACCGGCCAAACCGCGTTGAAGATGGAAGTTGACTCTTTCAAGCCGAGAAAAAAACAGTGGAATTTACGTATACGCCCCTTGGAAATTTATAAAAGGAGTGTTGAAATCTAATTAATGATTAGTGTCAACAGCTGTTGCATGCCGACGCTTACACGACAGATTCGGCGTATCTCTTAATAAACGCTTTAGTATCTATTTAGTAGTCATTTATTCTCCACTCGTTTCTCTTAGTCACATGCTATACTATGCTAAGAACATTTACAGTGTTGAATACTATGCTAAGAACATTTTACAGTGTTGAATCGAAGTTTAATGGAGTATATATAAGGTTAAGCACAACAGTGACTATGAACGATTTTCATTTTGCTTGTCACATTAGCTTTTTTTATCCTAACGATTTATAGATGATTTTTTACCACACCAAGACAAATTACACTACAAAAAACTTACCCCACTATAAAAAACATATATAATTTCGGTTGTCTAGACGACCTAAACCAAAAGAAAATGAGCCATGACCTTGGACGACCTACTTTGCACACCAAAGGCGACCTTCAATTGATTTGGTCGACCTACACTACGACCGAATCAAATGGCCTTATTGCGCTTAGCCTAAGCTATCACTCTTCTTCTTCTTCTTCTTCTTCTTCTTCTTCTTCTTCTTCTTCTTCTTCTTCTTCTTCTTCTTCTTCAGTTTTGAAATGAAATCACTTATTACTTAGATTCATTTTTCTCAATGCTCATTACAAATTACCAAACAAAACAACATGTACAATCGATTCATTTCATTAAGATATAACAACCGGATAAGACAACGAAATAATAATGACTCGTCCAAATACTATGTTCATTTCATTATGTCATTCATTTCATTCAGTATAATTGAAAAGACCTTTAATCATTCACGTTGTTACATAACATGAACGGATATTTTTTACTATGTTAGGTCTTGAAATTATTTAATTTTCAATATATAGCACAATATATTTTTTTCCCTAACAAATACTTATTTCTAGCAAAAACAAAGAAATAACTGCTCAATAAAATTTGTAAAATATTACTATATATACTCAAGCATAATAATGATAGTAAATTCATACGAGTAAGAAATCTATCATATTTCAGTTAACTTAGGGCAGCATACTTTCTTTTCTTCTAAGCTTAAACCTGTTTATACTTATATAAGAATTAACTAACCAGAACCCGAATCCAGCCAGTTTCTTCATATACAGTTTTTCTTTAATAATTGGAGTATATAAATCTCTCTCTAACCATGTTAAATATTTGAAGACATTTTTAACATATAATCGATTTCCTTCATGCTTGAAAGATCGTTGTTCATCTTCCAAGATCGATTTATGAGTAGATTAGATAATGTTAATACAAAATTCGGGTGATATTGTTTAGACGGGCCGAACTTACAAGAAACGGGAGTTTCAAAAAGATTTGGAGAACTTTGGACTAAATGATGGTATTTGAGATCTCCCGCTAAGAAAAGAAAACATTGTTAGTCTCATTGTGGGAGGGGGATCCCATGATCAGGCTCGGGTGTGAGAGTAAGTTTCTAGAGAGAAAGTAATTGTGTGCGTGTTCTTAGCCATAAAAACCTTGCCTTAGTGGCATTTTGGCCTTATATTTATAGGTAGGTGATTTTGTTGTGTTATGTAGATCACGGGGTGTGGCTCATCCTATTAACTAACGAGTAATAGGATGTTTGCCTTGAAGTTATGCATTTTGATTTGCTTTATGCTTCGTCAGGCATGTTGTGTGTTTTGAGAATAATTTAGATAAGTCCAACCCGCATTTAAAACTCGTATATTTGAATACAACTAACTTAATAAAAATTATAAATTGACATGAACACAACACATGCTAGGCCAATGTCATGATTAAGATGAACACTACTCCAAATTCACTTATTAAAATAGGCTTTTGTCACGATGATATATCTTAAATTCAAGACATATTTACTCACACCAAACATGTTAAGAGTATGAATCCATTATTTCAATCTAAAGACGCATAACAAACGGGCACTAACTAGACTATGAGGGCTATAGCTAGTAGGAATCACACGACCCTGTTTATTGTAGTTTTATATTATGTATCATGCACCAAGATATCTATTATTTGAGGGTAAACGAGTCGAACTGAATGAATATTCGGCAAAGCTCGACTCGACTCGACTATGTTATTTTTTGGCTGAACCTTGGCTTTAGCTTGACGAGGCTTCATAAGAGAAGCTTGAGCACAATTGAGAAAGTTTAAATTTGGCTCGAGTTCGGCCCAAAAAGCTCGATTTATCTATATTATTATTTTTAATCTAAACCAAATCAAAATATAGGACATAAACGCTCATAAATAAGTATTCACGCTTATTGTATTTATATAAAAACGCTTAAAACGTACATATGTAAGAAAAACATAGCATTTAAAAGCTCGAAAAGCTCAATAATAACTCGAGTCGAGTCTATATAAGCTCTAGCTCCATTCGATAAACATTTTGGGCTTATTTTCCAGGCTCGAGCTCAAGGCTTTATAAAGCTCGGCTTGAACTAGCTTAAGTCAAATTCGAGCTCAAGTTACTAGAAAAAAGCTCGACTTGTTTACACCTATACCTATGATATGTGTGTGATACAATTAGGTAAAGCTAGTCGTTTTACTATGCAACAATACATTGTACCAACTGGAGCTTGGCCAGTGGTACCATTTGCATTCCGCACATGCTAAGTTGACCGGTTAAATAAGCTCTTTTGAGTAAAATGGCTCGGCTTCAATCTCAACACCTGAATATCAAATTTCTGGACAGTTGATCAATGTTTGGGGGTTAATTTTTTTGGGAAAGGATCATATCGACACCTTGGTGGTGCCAGTCTACACCTTTTAAGTAACGCTAAGCAAAGGCTATTGCGAGTTAAAACTTAAAACATATTTCAAATAATTGATAATGGATATATGTAGAAAAATTATGAAATGAGAATAGTGAAAATAAATTGTAGCCTCATATTTCAAATAAGAAAAGAGAAAAAAAATATAAAGATGCTTCTAATTTTATGAGTGCATCTAAAATTAATAATTGTGATTTTTTCTTGTTCTTATTATCTTAATTATACTTGTCATTTACTACTCTTATAAAAAGAAAAATACGAAAGCAGTCTATTCATTAAGGGAAATGATTGACACACTCCAATTTTATATTGTGACACTCACAATACACGCATTTAAAGTAGTTTGTACTAAAACAACAACTGTTTAGTGTATGATATGGAGTGTCTCAATAAAAATTAGGAGTGTGACAATCACGGGAAATGATTTGCACACTCAACTTTTTGATTGGGACACTTCAACATATGCATTAAATAGTTGTACAATTTATATATTCTGCTTTAACTGATTATACAATTGATTGTCCAATCAAAAAGTTGAGTGTGCAAATCATCTCCCGACAATCACTTCCCATTCATTAAAGCACTGTAACAGAAGTACCAAACCATGCTACATTATTTGTACGATGCCATATTTTAATATTTGATACAATACCTAGTTTAGGATGATAATGATCTTAAATGCTTATGAACAAACTGATGACTCAAATCAATCACATCAATTCTTTTAATTGTGACAAACATGTAAGGGCATTTTTAATGTAAAATTGTACTCAAAAGGAAATGCATAGTTTTATGGGACACAAGAAAGAAGTGAAGTGTTACGATCACAACCAAAAAACTTATGTCTGATATGACACGAAATATGAGTTTGTTCATCTGAAATAAATATCTTAAACACCTTTTGAATGATTAGCACCTAATTTTGTATAACAACCAATCTTGCTTTACTACTTGGTATTTAAAGTACGAATTCGGTGTCACAAATGTGAATTCGTTTTTTTTAAGAAATGTTGACCGGCAATTAAAAATGTAGCACAACTCTACTAAATCCTCAAAAAAAGTTACGAGTAATATTTATACTTTGACTTACTATTCATAAATACAACTCTCTTTTCTTAATCTAAACCTATTACTTTATAATTAAATAGTTGAAGTTATTATGAAATGTTGTTCACACTAATTTTCATTTTATATTTAGAAAAAAGACATAATCGTGTTTGGTTTTATCAGTTACAGCTTGTAATAATCAACAACGTTAAACGACTTACATTTGCAACCTCAAATTCAATATGTGAAAAATAGTAATCATCATGATTCATTGACCTACTAATTTGATTTGTTTTACATAATTGTTTTCTAAAATCGACAACTAAACTGTTTATCTGAAAGCCGACTGAAAGTTCGATGCATATGAAATGTGAACTTGAGTTTTTATGAAAAATAACAAACCATTGCGACTATATTACACAAAATAAAAACTACTAGGGTTTAGGTCACAAAATAGCAAAATATATATTTTTTTAAAGTCCTGTTTAATACTTGAACTATAACAAATTGTCGTTAAAGTCAACAAACTTTTATAAAGTGTTCCAATATGGTCATTTTGATGTGTTGTCATACCAGAAAAACTTACAAGTGACACTATTTTAGCGTGACAAAACATCAAAATGTGCATATTAAAACACTTTATAAAAATTCGTTGCATTTACTGATTTATTTATTTATTTATTTTTTATTATTATTATTTTGATATTCACGTATCAAAACAAAACTTAAAAAAAACCAGTTGCTATTTTATACGTAGTAACATAAACCCAAACCATTATCACTTGATAATAGAAAATAAGCTACTGACGAGTCTTTCGATAATCATATCCTTGAGATAGTTATATTTCCAAGAGGTTCGCAAAGTATGAAATCGATATTATTATGTTGTGTGCGAATGTATGTACATTATTAGAGATGTGTGTCTAAATTTGTATTAAAGTAAAAGAATCTTACAAAATAAAAAAATTAACTCAAGGAAAACAAACTTACTAAAAAATATCAAGATTTTTCCAAATTATTATGAACATAACCAGTCATTTCCCTTCACAAACAAAGCAATTAGGTCTACTAAGAGAGCCAATCACATTTTTTTTATTTGTGAGAAACTGCCGGTTCTATTAAAAGTCAAAACAAAACAATTCATAAAAATATAGATTTTTGGTACCTCTAAAGTTACTGTAATACCTTTCTAATATTTATTTATTTTTATTATAAAAATAAAAAACATAAAATACAAAACAAAATATATAAAATTTGATAAGTTAAAAATAGATAAATAATACAAAGCATAAAATCATAAAAAACTATATGCTAGTAAAATTGATAAAATTGTAAAAAGAATAAAAATATTAAATATAAAGTTTGACAAAATAAAAGTACTACGTAAACATAGTTATTCATACATCACAGGGATGGTTCTGGAACCGGTTGGAACTGGAATCGGAACCGGTGAATCCGAGAATCGATTGTTTTGAAAAGTGGGAACCGAGAACCGAATCGAATATAGTTTTTTGTTCCAGTTCCGGTTCCGGTTCCAGTTCTTTTGGTCTATCCGTATATGAACCACTTTTCTATTGAGCTAACAAAAAACACAAAGAATTAAACTTTTTAAAAACTTGCAACTATTTACATTTAAGCAAATAACAATTAACAACTAAACCATAAACTTAAATAACCAATCATTCTATAGTTACTTTCACTTGTTCATATTTTTAACAAACCAATAATGCATAACAATCCGGAAAACAAAATAAAATAACTTAAAACTTTGTCAATAAAAAATAACTAATACCGTTTAGAGTTATGTGATAATGATAGATAATAAACAATGTATTAATAAAAGTGCTAGCAAATTTTAGCATGATAAACATGTAAAAGCTAATCGAATTTAAATAAAAATAAATTATTAATTTACTTTCATTGTTTTGATAATGATGAATGATCTTGGAATGTTATTAAGTTTAGATTAATTATTTATTTGCGGATGTTTCAGTGAATTAAATATTAGGGTTTAGAGTGTTTTGGCTTGATGGCTAGTAGGTTTATTTTATTTTATTTTTTTTTTATTTTTTTTAATGATACGTATGAGTTAATTAATATTTTGATAAGAAGTAAAAAAAATACATATTCTTATAATTATTGGATATTTGGTTCCGGAACCGAGAACCAGTGAAACCGATCCGAACCGACCCAAGAACCGAAAAATCTCAAAATTAAGAACCAGAACTAGAACTATTGGTTCTTGTTTCAGTTCGGTTCTTCATGGTTTCGGTCCGGTTCTCGGTCCAGTTCCGGGGTTCTTTTGCTCATCACTACACAAGCCAACAGAAAGGACACATGGGTTCAAGACTTGGAAGGGCAGTTTAGGAAAGTACACGGAGAAGAGATAAAAAAACGACACGTATAATAAAGGCGGCAAAGAAAGAAAGGGGTGCTTCTGTCTGTTTGTTTTGTTTGTTTGGTTGAACAAACCTAACCAACCAACCACCTCTTTCCTTCCTTCATCCTTCACACTTATTTCACCTTTTTTAATTAAATATTTTTATAAATAAATATATATTCCCTTACCCATACCCAAAAAAAACTCTTCCTTCCAAATTTTCAACCACTATTCACTCCTTCCCCCAAAATTAAAAAAAACTCCCCTCTCTCTCTACCGGAATACCGCTTTCTCCTCGCCGGAAAACCGCTATTTACTTCCTGCACCTCGTTCGACACAGCACGTGCGTGCACGTGCTAAAAGTGTACCTATAAGCGGTTTTCTGTTGTTACGGTTTTTGACCGGTTAATTCTTCCGATCTCGTGGTGTGGTGGTTGTATAAAGAGAATGTATTGGAGTTAGTTACGGAGATCGTTATTTACTGTGGTAAAAATATTGGAATGAGATGGTAAATATAGTAAATCTATAGCATTATTCTGTTAATTATTTCTTTTTGGAATGTTTTTGTTTCCTAATTTATTATTGTATTATTTAATTTAATTTATTTATGGTAACTTTTTTTTATAAATATTTTCTTTTAATATATAAAAATATAAAATATATTTTTGGTAAATAATTAGATTCCTAAAATCTATTGCATTCTGTTAATTTTTATTTTTTTGGAATGTTTTTGTTTCCTTATTTATTCTATTATTTAATTTAATTATTTATGGTAAATTTTTATAAATATTTTCTTTTAATATATAAAATATATTTTTGGTAAATAATTAGATTCCTAAAATCTATAGCATTCTGTTAATTATTATTTTTGGAGTGTTTTTGTTTCCTAATTTATTGTATTATTTAATTTATTTTATTTATCGTAACTTTTTTTATAAATAAATATATATTCCCTTACCCCAAAAAAAACTCTTCCTTCCAAATTTTCAACCACTATTCACTCCTTCCCCCAAAATTAAAAAAAACTCCCCTCTCTCTCTACCGGAATACCGCTTTCTCCTCGCCGGAAAACCGCTATTTACTTCCTGCACCTCGTTCGACACAGCACGTGCGTGCACGTGCTAAAAGTGTACCTATAAGCGGTTTTCTGTTGTTACGGTTTTTGACCGGTTAATTCTTCCGATCTCGTGGTGTGGTGGTTGTATAAAGAGAATGTATTGGAGTTAGTTACGGAGATCGTTATTTACTGTGGTAAAAATATTGGAATGAGATGGTAAATATAGTAAATCTATAGCATTATTCTGTTAATTATTTCTTTTTGGAATGTTTTTGTTTCCTAATTTATTATTGTATTATTTAATTTAATTTATTTATGGTAACTTTTTTTTATAAATATTTTCTTTTAATATATAAAAATATAAAATATATTTTTGGTAAATAATTAGATTCCTAAAATCTATTGCATTCTGTTAATTTTTATTTTTTTGGAATGTTTTTGTTTCCTTATTTATTCTATTATTTAATTTAATTATTTATGGTAAATTTTTATAAATATTTTCTTTTAATATATAAAATATATTTTTGGTAAATAATTAGATTCCTAAAATCTATAGCATTCTGTTAATTATTATTTTTGGAGTGTTTTTGTTTCCTAATTTATTGTATTATTTAATTTATTTTATTTATCGTAACTTTTTTTATAAATAAATATATATTCCCTTACCCCAAAAAAAACTCTTCCTTCCAAATTTTCAACCACTATTCACTCCTTCCCCCAAAATTAAAAAAAACTCCCCTCTCTCTCTACCGGAATACCGCTTTCTCCTCGCCGGAAAACCGCTATTTACTTCCTGCACCTCGTTCGACACAGCACGTGCGTGCACGTGCTAAAAGTGTACCTATAAGCGGTTTTCTGTTGTTACGGTTTTTGACCGGTTAATTCTTCCGATCTCGTGGTGTGGTGGTTGTATAAAGAGAATGTATTGGAGTTAGTTACGGAGATCGTTATTTACTGTGGTAAAAATATTGGAATGAGATGGTAAATATAGTAAATCTATAGCATTATTCTGTTAATTATTTCTTTTTGGAATGTTTTTGTTTCCTAATTTATTATTGTATTATTTAATTTAATTTATTTATGGTAACTTTTTTTTATAAATATTTTCTTTTAATATATAAAAATATAAAATATATTTTTGGTAAATAATTAGATTCCTAAAATCTATTGCATTCTGTTAATTTTTATTTTTTTGGAATGTTTTTGTTTCCTTATTTATTCTATTATTTAATTTAATTATTTATGGTAAATTTTTATAAATATTTTCTTTTAATATATAAAATATATTTTTGGTAAACAATTAGATTCCTAAAATCTATAGCATTCTGTAAAAAATTTTGTTTCCTTTTATTATTTTTTTTTATTTTTTTATTTTTTTGACATGTGTATAAATATAGAGATAATATTGCTTATTATCATCTATACGATTCTGTTAGGAGTTTGGTGAGAGTCTTTATAATGCAGTTAAGTTTGTTAGTTCATGACATAATAATTTTTATATTTATTTATTTATTTATTTATATAGGGTGAAGGAAGGATTTGTTTTTCGAAAGAGGCGAAATTAGAATTCTTAAAACACAAGAGGCTGCAACGAATGAAATTTAATGAAACTGCGAATGTGATGATGAATAATATGATGACTAGGAGTAGTGGGGACGCGTTAAGAGATTCCGCGTCTTGTGGTGTGAGATCGTTATTAGGTAGTCGAGATTCTGGTGGTGTTGTTAATGGGAGAGAGGAGTTGTCGGGGCGTAAAGTTGAGAAGTTTGACATGGCTGACGTTGATTGGACGGATAAGTTGCCCGAGTGTCCGGTTTATTATCCGAGTAAGGAAGAGTTTGAGGATCCGTTGGTGTATTTGCAGAAAATTGCTCCAGAAGCTTCGACATATGGTAATGACTCGTTAGGGTAGAGGTTTACGTTTTTGTGTGATTATAATTGTTTATCAATAATGGTTTAGGTCGTTTTCGTTGCGGTTATTGTTGTTCGTGTTTATCAATGTTGACTTTAATTTACATATGTTTGTGCACTATTGATAAATTGGTTACCCGTTGACTTGATAATTTGTTAATAGTAGGTTTCAACAAAATTGTTTGAAACTTTATGTATTCAATAAAACTAGCGGGGCGTGATTAACTTTATAATTTTTAACGCATTCCATGTAAGCGCTCTTAGATGTTATGAACATTGTAAAGTCAATCATGGGTTTGATGCAGTCTAACTGCAGGGGCATTGTGATAGTCTTCTTTTGATGTTAATATATTGTTTATTCTGCTCATCTTCAATATGTTGCTGCTGTGTGGTTATTGTTTATTCGTAATAATAGTACCATTACTTTGACCAACTCATCTTTTTGACTATGTGTTTCAGTCTTGTACATTGTTGAATTGTTGATGGTGTTTGACT